>JAEIIL010023107.1:0-22227 GCA_018905715.1 Drosophila lini
AAAAACTAGCTTAGAAAAGTTTTCCAAACTGAAATTAATGCATTTTTGGCTGAGCTTTGAGTGATTTTTGATTCGAAGCCATGGTCCTTTGGCGAACTGCAAGGGTATACAAATTTCGGAATTTAGTTTCGATTCTTGTTAAGTATGATTTTAGTATTGAGAAACTTCATTTCAATTCCACTCAAAAAGTAAAAGGATAAAT
Organism: Drosophila lini; assembly: GCA_018905715.1. Taxonomy (NCBI): domain Eukaryota; kingdom Metazoa; phylum Arthropoda; class Insecta; order Diptera; family Drosophilidae; genus Drosophila; species Drosophila lini. Next base: position 203 of record JAEIIL010023107.1, read on the forward strand.
CTTTAAAAATGCATGTAGTTTTTGACACATTTCAATACATTTTTCATTATAATATTTTGCTGCCTTCTTGTAGACATATTCGATTTCAGTCGTTGCAAATAAGAGAAAATATAACAAAAACAATTTAAAACTATTAAAAACTGTAATAGATAGACAACTGATCTTAAGAAACCAAAACTTTTGGCCCTTCTGGGTATTAGCCTTGAACTCATAATTTAAATGGTTGAATGACACGGATCCTGGCAAAATGTATTTGTATTCACAATTTTTGGTTCTTTGTTTTTGAATAAAACAAAATATATATTTATACCTGACCTCTAGATTATTATTTTCTCTGATATTTCCCAGTGCAACTGAAGCGTTTGCTGTTGCCGGAGCTGTGGCCAAAGCTGGAGCTGGAGCTGGAGCAATGAAAATTGCTGAGAGCGCCCCGAGGGCCTGCAACTTGGATTGCGACTGGACATGGCTCGGGTCTCGGTCTCCGGCCGCTGCTCTTGACCACGATCGATAAGGCTCACACACACCGGAGCAGTTGGGTAAGAGGTTCGTGTAGGTTATGTTTATGAATTGTGCTGCAGATTTCTGCACACGGAATTATGCGTTTATCTCAGAGGGTTAATTTCGCTGGCCGCCGCTCTTATTGTTGCTGTTACTGCGGCTGCTGTTTTCCATAGTCGGGGTAATTAAATCGCAAGAAGCTGATAATATATGGAAAAGGGCTCAAAGTGTAGGGGAAAATGGTTTATTTTTTGCCCTCTGCTTCTTTTTTTTTTTGGCCAAAAGGGTTTCTGGCTCTGTGGCTGCTGTTGCTGCTTTTGCTTCAGTTGCTGCTGTGCATTTGCCCGCTAGGAAATTATTCATGATAACAGAGATTGCATTGATTGATTGTGTGGCTGCACTCGGGATGGGTTCGCCGCGGATCGCCCGGGCAGGCTCCGGGATCGGGAATCTCCAGAGGGGAACACATGGCTTCGACGGCTGCCGAGCCTGAGTTATTTGGGCCATTAAATGTCTGTGATTTGGCCATAAGTTATAGGAACATCGACAATCAATTGTTGGCGGGTCTAGGCGGTTACCACATGTGGCAGTAGCTGGCCCCTGGCAACTGAATTCTGAAACTTAATAGTCTTCGAGTGGAATTCGGGAAGCGTAGTCAAAGGAGGAATATGGCCAATAATTCTACCGAAATCTTATTTTATTGCCTTTATGAACAGGAGAGTATCTAGGAGATTAGCTTAAAGACTGCTTTCCCAGAGCTTCTGGGTGGCTTTCGTTTGTATTTTATCGGAGATTACTTTAAGTTTATTTAAAAACCTGAATAATGATTTATTTATTTAAAAGCAAATCCTTAAAATATACTTTATGTATTATAAAAATAAAGTCTCATCCAACTATTTCTTGTGGAACTTTCGTTTCATCTACTAAAAAATTCGTTGCGACTGTCCTGACACTTTGACCTTGTTAAAGGCATTTGTGTGTTTTAATTGATTATAATTAAATTACTCCAGTTAAGGGTAAGTATTACTTGGAGCCAAATATAGCTGCAGACATAAACCCAGATACCGGGCCCTAAAATATGCAATGAAAACGTTTTTGGCCTCGATTCGGTAAGGCGGGCTCGCCGAGTTGAACAACCCAGAGCCAGAGCAGAAGGGGGAGGAGCAGAAGGGGGAGGAACAGGAGGTTATATGACCAAATATTGGCACAAATGAGCGTGTCTTCGGTGCATTGACGACTTCGACTTCCCCGAGTTCCGTATCGACCAAACAGGAAACATACGGTTCCAGGAGAGATTCCTTAGCGTTCCCCCCTTGGAGCCGCCGAGCTGCCATGGCGACACACTTGCACTGCAGCAGGGGAAATGCTAATAATGTCTGTGTTTTGGAATCTCGCTGACAGGGCACGACATGGCACCAAACACATTATGGAGGCACACTTAACCATATACATATTGGGGATATATATGGGGCCCAGCGAGTCTATAAAAGCTTTGGCCTGCGCCAGAGGAGGTTTCAGTTCAACTTCATCGCGTCGTCGTCCTGTCGTCCTGTCGCTCACTCTTTTGCAGAAGCAAAGAAACAATTAAAGTGCAAACCGCAAGGCGGAAGGAAGTGCATACCACAAGTGTTTCCCCTGCCCCTGCTTCGGCCGAGTTGCATGTCGGATTGTGGCACAAACTTTTAGCCAAGTCCCCTCCCCAAGACCCCCGTTAGGCGCACATGTTGGCCCGTGCAAAGTAAAATGAAAGCGGACAACTTCAACCTCAAGTACGGCGCCCCTTTGTACCAACCGAAGAGTTCCAGTTCCAGGAGCCACTCGCAGAACCAACCGCAGGCCCACATCGGCAACATCGGCCATCTGACAACGTCCTCGCTGCTGACGAGCGACGACCTGCGTCATCTCGCCCAGCAGCGCTCCACAGGATACTCCGACCGCGAGAGCATCGCCAGCGTGAGCAGTGCGGGCGGCCGCATTAAGCGTCGATCGAGGTAATCCCCTACTCCCTCCTCTTCCAACTGTCAAACTGCCTTGACTTGTGGCCTGAACTTTTTCAACTGCCAACTGACAAAAACAGTTTATCTCAAGTTCTCGGGGTGAAAAACAAGGCAATTGCATAACAAAGTCAAGTTGCAACATTTGCAAAAAGTTCAGTAAAAGTTAGAAGCCACTTGAATAAAAAGTGCTCAACATTTAATAAAAGTGCTATTATGTTTTTGAAAACACAATAAATGGGAAGAAATCAGTTGTCTATATAAGCATATATTTCAAATAAAGATTTGCCTAAAAGGTAGTGATTATATCATTCGACTTAGTTAAAATGATACAACCTAACAAATAGACAGTGTCCCTGTTTTAAGTAAGGAGGAGAAAGGAGAAAACTAAGCGAAAAATACACTAATTTCAATTCGGAAAGGTTTTCTTTGTAAGGTTTAACTAGGCTAATAAACCTACATCCTGAATTTACAAAATCAGAATTTTTACCAATATTATATATTTTAACGAAATTTTGAAAAAATTAAAAAAATATGTTTTTCTTCCGGTCACGGCTAGAAAAACTTGCCTGTTAATGCTAATCAATATTATATATGGTTTATGGGATCGGAAATTGCACCTTCACTGTTTCGCAAGCTTCTGACTTAAATGAAAACACCCTTAAAGGGTATACAAAATGTATTAAGAAATAGCTGTATACCGTACATTAATTAAGAAGAAGAAGGCGTAACATGTTGTTACATATTTTTGGAGACCTAAACAATTGATTTCAAAACCACAGCGATTTCCGTGACAGCCTCGTTTATGGGGTTTTGTGTAACGAATTCCTCCCCATAATTTAGTTTTCGCTAACAACTAATGCCAACATATGTAGATAGTTTTCCTGATATTAAAACACTTTCTGAAGGGTAGCCAGGATTTAACAACCCCCGCAGAGGTGTTAGCTCAACCATGACGCATGCACTCGGTCCCAATAAGCAGGGTTAATTTTGTATTTTGGCCAACCTGTTGTCCTGGCAACGACTGCAACACCAAGTCCAGTTGTCACCCCAAAGGACAGCCTCAGTTTCGCTTTTTCCTTGCCGGCTCAGTTCAGTATTTCCCTTCAGTTGCTCAGCAACTTGGTTTCCTAGTCAAATTCCCAGTTAAAATGTGATCCCAGATGAAAAACTTTCAAGAATCCTGTGTCGTCCTTCCCTGTAAACTTTAGAAACTTCCCGATGAAGTCCTCGAAGGGCGGCATCAGCAAGAAGAGCAAGACCATGGATTACACCAACTACGCCTACAACGAGGCCGTAGGCCGTCTCAAGGTGATGCTGGCGGACAACTCCTACGTGGCTCCCAAACTGGGTGGCGGCGTGTCCTCTTATTTGCGCAACTTCAATGAGGATTCCGGGGACAATTTCTCTGATAATTTATCGGTGGGTGTAAGATCTTAGAGCATAAGGAAAGTGGGGAATATATTCTAAAATCACTAATTCTCTCCTAGGCCATTGAGCGTCCTGTCTTCTCGGACATTTCCAAGTACTTGTCGCCTAGCCAGAAGACACGGATGACCTCGTATCGCCCCAAAAAGAGTTACACTTCGGGGTATCTCTCGGCTTCCAAGGAGAACCTGGCCACACCGTCGGTTCACTATCCGAGCAGCTCCATTCCGGCTGCCCCTCTTCCATCAGACAGTGTCTCGGCTCCCGTGGAGATTTTCAGTTTCATTGAAAAGCAGGAGGACTACATCGAGCAGCTGGAGAAGGAGTCCAAGTACTGCCGCAGCGAGCTGACCAATTTGCTGGGCAAAGTCAAGGACGTGATCAACGAGAACGAGCAACTCACGGAGAATGCGCGATCCGAGCTGGTGGCTCTTGGCTCAGGCAAGACTCAACAGCCGATGGCCACCACCAGTCCTTCCTCGGACAGCGACGAGCATTTGGTCTACGCCAGTGGTCGAAAGACCCCGACAACTCCCAGAAAGGGCGCTGCCAAGGGGCAGGTGCAGAGTCCCCGCTACGCGAGTGCCCCCAACATTGTTTACGAGGCCAGGATCAGCGAACTGGAGGCGGAACTGATGCAGGCCAGTATCGATTTGAGACGTTTACGCACCGAAAACGAAGAGCTCAAGCGGAAGCTGGCCCACACCGATCCCCTCTCTGCGGTGGCCACTTTGGGTTCTAGCGGGGGATCCAACTGCGACCTGCACCGCAAGCAGCTGGAGACTCTGCAGCAGGACAAGCTCAACCTCGAGGAGAGCGTGCGCCAGTTGCAGCGACTCTTAGACGAAGCGAAATCCCACAGCCAGGGCAGCGCCTCCTCCAAGCGATACATCAACGATTTGGTGCAAATGGAGCGCTCACAGGCGGAGCTGGAGGTGCGACACCTCCGCGACGAGTTAGACCGCCAGCACGAGCGTGTTCGGGAGCTGCAGCATGAGATGGCCCGTCGGCTAGCGGAGGAGCGAGCCAGCGCCGAGCGACGCTACAACAGCCAGGTGGATCAACTGGGCGGTGACCTCAGCTGCCAGTGGGAACAGGTGGCCAAGCTGCAGTTGGACTTGGAGCGCCAGAAGCGCTACGAGACCGATCTCAAGCGGGACATAGCCAGTCGCAATTCGCAAATCGAGGAGCTCAAGATGGAACTGAGGGCCAACAGGACGACCTTCCTGGCGGACATGGCGCAGGTGAATGCGGAGAAGCAGTCCCTGGAGCAGGACATCACCTCGCTGCGCCTTCAGCTGGATCGGGCTGCCAGGGAGACCAAAACAGAGGCGGCCCGTCTCACTGCTGAGATAAACTCCCTTAGACAGCGTCTTGACCGCGGGGATGCCGACTTGCTGCACTCGAAGAGGGAGGTTTTGCGGCTCAACGATGAAATAGCCAACTTGGAAAAGGAGGTGAGTGCAGTGGATACTTTACATCTTATTTTAAACTTGGACTTCTAGGATTCTATGGTCTGATCACTTGCTCTAACTTTCTTCTTTCCCAGCTGGCTTATGGAGAGCTGAAGAACGAGATACGACCCACCAAGAAGGACCTGGACAAGCGGATCTCCGAAATGCAGGAAAAGCATGGTATGCATTATAATTATTCTCCAGATTCACTCTATCTTCCTCACCTCTCACTATCTCTGTCCTATCTATAAACTCTGGCTAAGCTATTGATGCTCATATTGTGTCTCTGCGTGCGTTCTAACATAATTAAAAAAATTTGAAAGATTATTCCAAACAATTCGAACTGAAAATCACCTACAGAAAAGTGTTCAATAGTTTATCCATGAGTTTTGTTCTGTAGCGCGTTGCATTTAATTAAATAATCAAACATATATCCATCATATAACTAAACCGTTCCAATGTCTGTTTGTAGCGGGAACGGTAAATGAGCTTGAGGAAATGATAACATCTCAGAAGCAACTCATGGATAAACTGACGAGCGAGTGTAAGACCCTAACGGGCAAATTAGAGGATACGACCTACAAGCACAAGTAATTATGAACATAATAAGTACCATTAGCTAATTACCACTGAGGAACTGCAATTATGGCTGGGCTAGCCAGCTGCTTCTCGCAAAAATAATTGCAGTTTCATTTAGTTTAATTTGCAACACCTCCAATTTTATAATAAACACCCCCTTAGAATGGTATGTGAAATGTTTAATTGAAAGTCTGTGTTGTGTTGTTGAGATATGGAAAGCCCACCGCACTGCGCAATATGAAATTCAAGGCCAAAACCAAAGTTTTTCCCACCAGTTTTCCGACACCAATTTTTCCTTTTCCGAGATTCGTTCCACACCAAAGCAAAATGCAAAATGCAAAAAGCAAAAAACAAGACCTAGCTAGAGACTGGATTAACACGCTGTACTTGTACTTCTTCAAACCTTTCTTTTGCTGCCCGCCTGCAATGCAATTGCAATTTTTCGTGGTAATTAGAACCAATTTGCGATCTTGCGATGCCAGCAGCAGCAACAACAGCAAGCGGGCCTTTGACAGCCACAGCAGCAGCAATATCAACCACTACACCAGCAATAAAAGAAAGCGCAAACGAGTTCACTTTGCTGCCTGACTTGGAAATACCCGAATTCATTAGGCCAGCTGCCGGCGATGTTGCTTCTGCTGCCGCCGTCGATGGCGACGAGATCCTGCAGAACATAATCAGGAGCAACGAGCGCCTGGCCAAGGAGCTGGCCAAGATGCCGCCGCTGCCGAAGCTCTCCAGCTACAAGAAGCCCAAGGGCAGAGCGGAGACACTGGCAGCATCATCAGCAACATCAGCGACAGCGGCAACATCGAAGCCCAAATGCTTTTGCCCCAGTTTTATGCGGCACAGACACGAGCATGAGCCACGCAGACGCAGCAGTGGCGGCAACAGCGAAGCGAGTGCTGCATGTTGCCGCAGTCGCAACAGCAGCAGCAGGCAGTCCGCAGCAGCAACATCAGCAGCAGCCAGCAAATCGCGAACACAAACCACTCACAGCCAGATCATGCATTGTCACGGGCACGAGTTCACCCTAGACACGCACCACACGCAGCAGCACTCGCCACAGAAACACCACCAGCGCACCTCCGAAACCGAGCCCCAGCAGCAGCAGCAACATGAGCAGCTGCATCCGGGAAGCTGCTGCCATCCCTGCAAAACGGAGCCGTTGCCTTGGCTGCAACAGCATCTGGTTTTGAATCAGACCCTCAGCAGTGCCACCGCCTGCCAGGCCACGTGTCAAGCCCAGCACTTGACGGTGGACGCTGGCAGCATGGCGGGAGCCACCTCCTCCGATGCACCAACGGGCTGTAAAGGTCCCGGCAGCAATGCCCTGAGTGCCAGCATCAAGCCCAAGCTGTATTTCGAGCAGCTGCTGCAGCGGGATGGATACGGCTGCCACAAGAAGCCACGACCCCCGGTCAAAGTGGATGTCAATGTGCGACTGGTGCCCAAGCAGCCCAAGCCAAAGGCCACGCACTCGCTGAATGAGACATTCGTAAAGGAAGTGGACGCAGTGGCTCAGGCCCTGAACGAGACTTTCGTCAAGGAGACGAGCTCGCCGGAGTTGTTGGCTCACATCGATGAGCAGCTGGCGGAGCTGGAAAACGATCGGGAGCGAGAGCAACAGGAGGACGAGGAGGATGCGGAGGAGCAGGAGCAGGAGCAGGCCACGAAGCTTTGATAGTGTTTTTTTCTAGTTCACTAAATAGTAATAAGTTTAAGGTATATAACCCATTTTTAGGGCTTGCTTACATTTATTTATAAAAACTATCTACAAGATATCACCAGCACATGGGATAATATTTTCTTTTTCGGGGAAAATCTAGATGGTGCCCAAGAAAGGGGCGCGATTAAATTTATAATCATTTTATTTTTGGAAGGATTTATATTACTATCATAGGAATTTTTATAAATCTTGCTAACTTATGATTTCAAAAGGTTTTAAATGATGTTCTATAAATAATTTATATTAATTTTTTGTTGTGACTTATTTAGATTTATTTTAAGTCATTATTAGATTATTAATATTATTATTAGATATTAGATCAAGCATTCGTCCCAACAACATATTTACAAAGGTTCTGCTTAGGGTTTATAAAATTACAAAAAAATGAATCCTCTTGTTATCTAATTTAAAGTAGCTCAGTTTATACTTTATTTAGCTTAAATAATATTTATTTATTTATTTAATTATTAACTTTGGTTTTGTTGACCTCCCAGCCAGGAGAAGCAGCAGCTGCGTGCCACAAACGAGCAGCTGATGTCGCGTCTCAGACAGATCTGGGCCAAGTACAAGTCACAATTGCCACAAGTGCACCAGGGATCCCCAGAGCCTAGCTCCGAGGAGATGCAGGATGGGCACTCACTAGATACTCCGACGGTAAGGATACGATCCAGAAATTGACTAATACGAATGTTTCCCTCTTTCTCTCTTCCCTCTATTTTTCTCCCTGTCTTTCTCTCTTTTTTTCCTACTCTGTCTCCGATTCCCCAAACTCTGTCACTTTAAAGAGAGGAAATATCCGCTTTACAGTCGAATCTAGAGTATCTGTCCAATCGCATGTTGAGTAATGAGGAGCATATGAGTAAATTAGATACCTCACCACATGATTATACTAGCTTAGTTCCCGGAAAAGGTAAAGTTAGAGTTCTGACTCGCGACACCGAAGAAAATGAGAGCAAGATTCACCTCCGAAGGGGATTTATATCTGGGATATACTATGAATTGATTGCAATCCTGGGTAATCCTGATTTAAATCCTTTTCGGGGTAGTGTTAGCTTCCTTTTTTCCGTGTCCATATGCCAAGTTGAGCACTGCCCACACAGACACCCACCATGGTACAAGAGCTAATCTGATTTCATCACTCCATCAGAGCCCGAAGCCCAAGTCGAGGATGCGGCGGATGAGCCCGGAAAAGACCAGAGCGCAAACCCCAAACCCGAGTCAGATCTAGATTCATAGACACTATCCACTATCCCACACTTTTAGCATGTGATTGGCGCCACTCTAACCAAAATTCTTGTACTCACACAGCCGCTTACGACTACCAGGCAGCGACATATGGCACCACAATCGAACCCATACAAAGCACCCCACAACCACACAACAGCGCCGACGACGACTACACGGTTGGATCAGGATCAGGAGCAGGATCAGGCGGCGGGGCAGGATCCGGAGCGGGAACAGGTGTTGGCGCCGGAGCCAGTGCCTCAGCAGCAGCAACAGCTGCAGCCAGCATTGCTGCGGGAGCAGCTGCATCAGCTGCAGCGGCAACAGGCCGCAAGGGCAGCCTCAGCAACGGCAAGGGCCTGCTCTCCGACTATGGACTCCACGATAACGATGACGAAAATCTCAAGGACAACCTTGGCCTGGGCGAGAAGCAGCAACAGCAACAGCAGCAGCAGCAGGAGCAGGAACGGCAACGGGAACGGGAGGAGCGCGACCGGGAGCTGCAACAACTACGTGAGCAGCGGGAGAAGCGCGAAAGGGAGCGCGAACGGGAGCGGGAACGGGCCGAGCAGGCCGAGCAGCAGCAAGCGGAGCAGCAGCCAGCCCCATCACTGGCCGAGAGCAGCATCGCCAACGCAGGAAGCGCAAACCTGGCTGCCTACAACACCGACTACAGTGCCTACGACCAGCAGCAGTACGAGGCCGGCGCCTACGATCCCAACGCCTATGCCCAGCAGCAGTACGAGGGCCAGCAGTATGACTACGGCGATGCCGGCGGAGGCTACGACTACGGAGCAGCTGACTACGGGCAGTCTGGATACCAGTATGACGCCTCGCCGGCAACCACCGCTGCCGTTCAGCCTCAGTCCCAGCCGCAGCAGTACCAGGCGCCAGTTGCTCCCCAGCGAGTGGCCACGGACTACAACAGATCGCCACCGCCGCTGGCAGCGGCGACAGCGGGCATCACGTCCCCGCCAGGCACAGCCGCTGGATCAGCAGGAGCAGCAGCCGCAGGAGCCGGAACAGGATCTGGGTCGGGAGCACCACCATCATCTGCCGGAGCGAGCCGACCACAACCGCGCCCGGGCAGTGGAGCTTTGGGGTCAGCAGCTGCTGCTGGAGCAGTCGCCGGCGGAAAATCCGCTCTGCCACAACAGTCTGCCCCGACAGCCGCCGGCAAGAAGTAGCTGGAGTCCCGATTGCGAGGACCTTCTGCCGCTGGAGTGCTCGATCAGCAGTCCCAGCCTAATGCGCTCCTCCAACGATGAGACCTGCTCCGAGCTTGCCGATCTCAGCGAGACCTATCTGATTCTGCCCGACGAAGGCTCCGAGGAGAGCCTATCGCCGGCCCACACCACCATCATAACGGCGCGGAGGTCGAGTGCTCCGGCCGTGGTCCAGCAGGAGGAAGCGGTCAACGAAACGGTCATCATCGAGCGCCATTTAGATGCCCACGGATAGGGGTTAGCACCGAGTTCTCCAGCAATCAGTTTCTTCAGTCAACATACGTACTTCTACTCATGTGTTCCAGGCTAAAACAATAAAGGACGTTCATGTTTTTTAACTAATAAATAAATTCGAAATCAAAATTAAATAAGAATCTAGTTTTTATGTAGAAGAATACCTAAAGAGGGCTTAAGAATGGTATTTATATAATTATTTATCTATAAGAAAATGAAGTAGGATTTGTTTTAGTTTGATTATTTATATTCAGAAGTTCCTAGGTTATGAGAATAGATTAGAATTCACTCATCAAACTGAGTAAAGAATGAATAATTAAAGGACTGTATCCCTTGTGATTGTGTAATACTCAAACGTCGCAGTCACTTAAACTTGACAAACACTTTCGCAATAATTGACTTTTCCACTTGCTTAATTTCCGCCAGTAATAACTATTAATGTTGGAACTAATAAACAACTCCATGATGTAGGGCCACGCAACGCTGTCAAAACAAGTCGAACGATAGGCAAGGCAAGGACATCCTGGCGGACATTCTTCATGTCCTGACTGACAGGCTCGTCAATTGCCAGCGACAACCAGGCCAGGCGTACTCATAAAGTGCCGAAATAAAATGAACTTGACTTTGACTTTGGAGCTTTGCGTTTTGGGCCCTGCGTTTCCGATGATTGTAACTAGTTTTATTGAGTTTTGTGGACTGGGAAGGATGATTTAGGAGCCGTCGGGATAAGCGGTGGCTATCAGGCGCATCCCATTCCAGTTCCATCCGTGCGAAACTATGGTGGCGTGGGCTCGGCCCAGCTGAATGTGGCAGGGCTCCTCCTCCCCCGTGGTCAGAAAGCAGGCGGTGTACAGGCTCAATTCCAGCTCCGGCGAGGTGCCCACAAAGAAGCTGTTGACTGGCTTCCGGAAGTTGTGGAACGTATGCCGCAGATTGAGCAGCATTTGGTTTTTCTGAAAGAGATTTCAATGGGGGTATTAGTATGGGTTTCATAAAACACCCAAAACTAACCTTTCCCATTTCCTGGTGACTCAACCAGCCCTTGTAATCCACATTGCCTCGCTGCTCCTGATCGGCAAAGTAGAGCCAGTTGTGCAGCCCGAGAACCGTCTGATCTCGTAGCTCCGCCATAAAGACATGCTCAAAGCTGGAGCTGCCCACGATGCCACGACCTCGGGAGTAGGGTGTGAACCAGAGGTCCTGCAGCAGGCGCAGCTGATCGTCGTATTCAGTGCTGACAATGTCTGAAGAGGAAAACAAACGAAGCATAAGTTCATGGTTTATGCCCAACTGGAGCTCGCTTACCCTTGTTTACCAGATACCGCATGGTCAGCTTCATCACTCGAGTGTTCATAACCGTCCTGAGGAAGTCGTGTTGCTCCTGCACGTGTTCCGGCGTAGCGACATCAGCCACAGCCACATCCAGCTCGTAGTTGTCGAAGAGACGCATGAGAAGGGCAGTGGTGGAGTTGGCATCTCTGGCCAGTAGATCTTGGTGTAATTCAAAGAGACTGAAATAAATTTAATTATTAAGCTATCAATTAAGACCCTTAACCTTGTGTACACTCACTTCCTAGGAGCCCGATCATCGTGGGCGCCGGATGTGGTCTTCCCCTGGAGATTCACCTTGTAGAGATACGGACTGACCTCAGTCTCTTCCGCGTAGAGATTCTTGGAGAGGGTCAAGACATCGTCGGGCGTTTTGGGCAGAGGCTTGCTGTGGAAGTACTCTAAGAGAAAAAGCGAAATAACACATGGCCAATGGTTCTCTTTAGTAGCAGAGCAACTGCTCACCGTAAAAGTGCCAACTCAAGATGCCGATGGTGATCAGCAGGCCGACGATCACGAATCTCTTCAGCTTCTGGCATTTGTCGCTGTCGATGTTGCTGCTGTTGTTGTTTGCTGTTTGCTGCTGCACTGCGTCCATGGCGGAATAATCTAATTATCTAATGGCAATTGGGCAAACATTTGTTTAGGCTGTTTATCTTGGCCCGAACCTCAGCACGCTCTCCTCTCCACAAACGATCGCGATAAACCCGCTTATTCCGAACGCGTCCGCGGTCAAGAGCCCACTGAATGGACTGCTCCAACTTGGATCAGCAGGCGCTGAATACGTGAGCATATGAGCCAGTGAGCACAAGAGCAGGGCCCCCGAAAAGTGGATAAAACTCGGGCATTCCCGCTCTCTTGGGGATCATCTGCTGTTTGTTTTCACCGTTTGCTTCGCCAACAGTTTGTCGTTTTTGCTGTTACGGTGGCTGACCAGGAGCGGACTCGTTGCCCCCCTGTGTGTTTTGTGTGTATATTTGCTGAAGCCGGAGTTTCAACAAATACAATTAAATATTATAACATATGGCACTCGGTATATAGCACATTTTCACGTTAAAGAGAGTTGAAAAGCTAAAGAGAAACTGGGGGAGCTTGAACTTATTATTTGTGTGTGCTTCTAATATTGTATGACTTCATACGTTTTTTACTATATTTTGCGAATTCGTGTGAAATTATAATGTAGTTGAGACTTTAATGAACTAATTGCTTACATTTAAAGGAATGTAGTTTCTTGTTTTTTTATACTGAAAAGAAAACAAACGCATTTTGATTGTTAATCATGACAATATATTTATAATAAGATTTCCTTATTAACATTATTGCTCCTTTAACGTAATTTTTTTTGTTTATTTTTGAATTGTCTAACAAATTAGCATATAAAATATAGATAGATAGATCTTCTTGGGGGCATAAAATACAGAATTTGTTTAATAGGCTGTACAATGTCATAAAGCAGGTGGCAGCCTATGATATTAGCCCTTCAAATAATTCCTTTTATACTTATTAATAATTCGCCACATCGTGACTAGAATAAGTCAGTTGGGAAGACTGAGGCAAATAATTTAATCACGCAATTATCAATTTATTTGTTTGACCAAATATCTCGTCATTTGTATTGCCGTCTCGACAGCAATATAATTACGCCCAAATGGGGTCTAAACAATGGTCCGTCGCAGAAAAAGCAACCAACAGGAAGCTGTGACGTGACAAGAAACACTATGAACAAATACTTTTTTATACAAAATGTTGCATAATTGAACAATTAAAGAATAAGTGTGAAAGCTAGATTTGTCAATGAATTCGTTTTTATGGCCTTGTTACTTTTTATATCCATTTTATGCAAAGTTACAGGCTTCTAATATTTCAATTGAGTTTTCTAAAGTTTACTGAAATATAAATTATAATTATATAATTATTGTAGAAGTAAGAAACATACACTTATCACTTAATGGCATGACGTTTATTTTGTGGCTGCAACATGCAAAACTTTAATTATCGTTAAAGTAGTCTCAAAGAAAAAGGCAAACAAAAAGGCTCGACACGAAAATATAATAATTGGCACAGGTAACAAATTGTCGCTTGCTTAAGTATTATTTAATAGTTTTTGTCACATTTTGATTAGCATTCGAAGCACCCTGTAAAGGTAATCTTCTATATATTCAAACAAATAATTATCTTTGGGATAATAAACATGAACTTGTGTTAAACTGCAAATTTACACTTCGGATCTGTTTGCTTTTCCTAAGCTGTGATTATTGTTTGTTTTTATGGCTGATCGTTTGATTTTTACTTGAATATTGTGTATATATTATTGTGTCATCAATCGCAAAGCTAATCAAATAACGTCAAATCTAAAAAAAAACATCAAGAAATAATTGAAAATAATCTAGAATCTTTTAATCTTTTAAAATTTCTAGAAGTAATTACGAAATAGTTGAGAGATATGAAATCATATGTCAAATCAGTTTCCCAACAACTAATATTCAAGCTGCAATCATAAAATTTCCATAGATAAGCATATAAATTAGATTTTGTTATAATTTATAACATTGTTCAGTATTTTATGGCTGATCTATCTCGGAATTTAACTCAAACCTGTTCCTTTCGATCAGCCCCAGGGCTTGGAGCGCGTGTTAGTTCCATTGATTAGTGCATTAATTATGTTTTTAAATATTCCCCGAACATTCTCACGCAATATACCCCACATCGGGGGAAATAGCCAGACCATGCCTATGTATACTTTCACCCAAGCCGACCCCAAGTCCCCGCATCCGTCGAAGTGCCTCGGTTTCGTCTTCATAGATAGTAACCGAAGAAGATTACCAGTTCGGGAACATTTTGTACACAAAGGCGTCGCTTGGTGGCTGTGTTGTGTCGCCGCCGTTCGGGAATCTTTTATAAGGCCCCCGCGGGTCAGGCATTCCGTTCAGTTTGAATTTTAACGGCGGCGTGTGCAGTGGCTCGGCCTTTTAATAAGAACGAACCCGTGAGTGTCAATTGAAATCTAGTGTTCTATCGTATCCCTAGATGCAAATATTTTTAATTGGGCTGATTACACTCCCCAATTGTCAGTCCCAATGAGTGTACAATAAACAATTACTGTGGTATTGTGTGGTGTGATATTTGGATCGGCTTTGTTTGTTTGTTTGATTTGCTTTTTGGGCGTTATTGGGTATCAAATGGTGGGGTCTGTTCAGTTAGTGATAGTGAATAGCAAAAGTTATAAAAATAGTAGAGAGCACATCGATTATACAATTGATAAGGTAATGCGTACTTGTTTGTGTGGAATTGTAAGAGTAAATGCATGGGCTTAATCGCTTTCTTTGATAATATTATATTACTGGGCATTCTTAGATTTAATTCAAAATAATTAAAGAAATAATAATAAATTGCATAAGTTTGAAAAGATTAAAATCAGTCATTTATATTTAAAGTATATAGATTTCGTAAACACATGAAAGAAACAATTAGTGACATAAAAATAGTTACGCCCGAAAACTTTACTGTGCAGCTAAATAAATTATAGGTTTGTCTAAATAATTCGTATTCGTTTTTAATTTTTCGACATTTTGAATATTTGTTTTATCTTTAGTATATTTATTTTACTTTATTTATGAGCAAGTTAAATCCAACTCGGAATTGTTGTAAAATATAACTCAGAAATCGACTTATTGGAAGAAAATACAATTATCTGTAAAAGGCCAAGAGCAGACTTGCCTAAACTAGAGTTTCGGATAATGGCTAATAATATTTAACAATATTCCAATTTACTTGAGGCCCAGTTAATATTTTTTATACTCAGCTTATATTTTGTTTTTAAAAGTTCTTCTAGAACAATGATGAAATGGTGATTATTTTTTTGCAAAAAGTAGATAATAATCAATTTTAGTTGAAATCAATGAATTTCTAAGAAAGATTTCCTAATTAAATTACCACTTCGGACAGGTTTTCAACCTTATTTTGTATCGTTTTTTGTTAGTTTTCTTTTATTTTAAATAAAGCACCTGTCGAAACAGTTATGTAAGCTCTCTGCCACTTTAAGCTTCAGCTTCTGAGAGAGAACTTTATTAAAGCCTGCGTTAGACTGCTCTTTTTTTTATAACTTTAAAAGGTCTACAGGTGGCATTTGGGTCCGTTCGACTTTGGGCCTGCTTGGCTTCCAGGTGCAATCCGATTTGGGACTTATTATTAGATGGGAGTACCTTATAAGTAAAGCACCCACAGGTGTGTGTTTTGCCTGCACAGAATGCCAATTAAGAGGACAGGTGGTGCACCCCCTACACTACGCCTCTGTAGGGTCTCTCTCTGTCTCTCGTTTGCTGTTAGCTTTAGCTCAATGTGGTTTTGGCGGGCACTCAAAAGCGCTCTGGTTCTCAACGTATCTTTGCCGGCAAGGAGAGCAATATTCGCTCTTTGGCTCATACATTAAAACAATTCAGAGATAGCGCTCAATTTTCAACTAGAAAGCGCTCAATCTAACAGAATTGCGCTCGCACCTGCTAATCAACAGAAAGTATTTAAAATTATTGCACATTAAAAAATTTAATTCAAAACAAAATCGAGTGATGGATTTGGAAAAAAACATGCAATTAAATTTGTGATTTTATTTTTAATCCTAAGAATTTGTACTATTTTATTTAGTAGATCTTTACTAACAATATAAATATTTTTCCGAATAAATCTAGCTTTAAAAACTGCTTTAAATGTAACTAGCTGTTTGGCTGGGCGTACAGCACCCCCATTACTCAGAAATTCTGTAAAGTTAAGAATGTTAACAGAATGCGCTCTGAGAATGAAAAACCGAGTCTAAATTTAAGCTTTCCTACTACAAGAGCGCGCAACTCTAATTCTGAGACCGAAAGACCCACCGACCGAGTGTAAACGCAACGTGTGCTTTCAGTCCCGTTTTTTGGTCGTCGGTCTCCGGGCGCAAAAATTAAGTTCGCCAGAAAAATATTAAAAAAAGAATAAAATAGTAAACAAAAACAGCAGCGGTTCAAATTAATTTAATAATTAAATATTACATATTTTCAAACGTGTTGATTTTTTATTATTCAAAGTTTGACAAAATAAATAGAAATAGTAAACAAAATCCAGCAAATACGGGACCAGGAAATAAAACATAAATATAAAGAATAACGAAAGTGCGAGCAACAATTGAATGATAGTGGAACGCTAGCGGAATTATGAACGAATTGGGTGAATAAAAGCACACGGCAAAGGCAAACGCAAACGAACTGTAAATACGCGTTGCGTTTATCTATCTTCCGCATCTGCCGCGCTCAACAGGCAACAGCTGATTAACGCTCTTTCCGTGCGTTCCCCTTTCCCCCACAAACAACCATCCGTACATATATATGTTTATATATTTAATTTTCCAACGGTCCACAGGCCATATCCGCTGTGTAAACCATTAAAAAAGGCGCACAGTGGCGGACTTTGAATTTATGGATTTCTGTGGTGTCCTTGCAAACAAGTGTCGCCTCTGGCGAGCAGCAGCAGCGGCAGCGGCAGCAGATTGTTATTGTTGTTTTTTGTGATTACCATTTGTTGTTGTTGTGGCAGTCATTATCCTTAATGTCCTGTGATGAGCACCATTAATGTGCATCCGTGTGTATGTTCGAGTGTGCGACTGTGGGAATCCAGGCATTCAAGCTAGCGGCTTTAAAGACAATTTAAAGGGCTCGAAAGTGTATAATTTATTGTTGATAGAGAGTTTCGGTTTAAAAAGATTTAAATTGTCCTCAAATTATGTATATTTAAATTAAAGGTACTGGATAGGGATATTTGAAGTAATAATACTAGCTTTGTTTTGGTTACATTTATAGCCACCTTTTTTTAAAGCAAGGGATTTCCTTATAAAACTTATGATTGGTTAGTTTCTTTTCTCTAATGCAAAGACATTTAAACACTTTAAATAAATTTGTAATATCATTAAATCCTTTTACTTTTGCATCTTTGACAGCTTTTCAGTAGTTTAATAAACTGTACTTGTAGTTAGCTAACTTTAATCCTTCAGTTGGCTTGATTTTAATCACAGATATATTCTTTACATTTCTTTTTATTTTTTGTTTCTAAATTTTTCGCTAAACCTGAGCCAAAATCAGATTTCAAAGCTCTGAGTTTCTCTATATTAAATTCGTTACGCTACTATAAACTTTTGCAGCCATCGAATACTGTTTTTTAAGTGGCTTTAGCCCCGCTCATATTTCGAGAGTTCACAGCACTTCTCATCCTGGCCCTTGGCAACCGACAGAATGTTGTTTTTGAGTTTCATAAAATAAATACACACAGATCGCGGGGTAAAGGCGTGAGGGCGGAAATTGCAACCGAATCCATAGCGACACTTGAGTGGCAGCATCACAAAACAAATATACAGGTACACTCTCCTCCGCACAGGCACAGAAACAGTCCTGTACAAGGCACTTTGGCAACACCTGACCTGCCTGCCTGACTGCCTTCCTGGGCCGCTTCTCCACCTGTCCCACCTGTCCCATCTGCACCACCGTTCACACCTGTCCTGCCTACCAAGCCACCCACCGCCCCACGCCCCTTTCGGCTGGCTGTCTAGTAGCTGTCCATCAAGTTTGCCTTAATTTAATTAAGCGCTCAATGTCCTTACTGGCAACACTCTGCCGCACACACTCGCAACTCAGGCAGAAGGAAAAAATGTTGATAAATAAAATATTTTATAGTTGAAAGGTTTATTGTTTACTTTTTAAATATTTAATTCCTTAAAAATAAGGAATTAATATCATTTTGAAGCTTCCAATATATTCCTACTTCATTTATAAGGCCTAGTTTTCTGTCAGTGCACAGATACAAGGCAACGCTTGATTTGTGGCTGCCTTTTTTCACTCTTGACTGCAGCAGGCTCACACATACAGACTCACACACACACACAGCACTTATACACTTACAGGCCGAGACTTCAAACCGCAAAAGCCACAGGCCATTTGGGCACGAAGGATATTACAGGACGCATACACAGGCATAAGCCCGTCCCGGCCACGGAACAAGTTCACATGGTGCCGGCGGCATGGCAGTGCTGGTGCTCCCCGAGAGAGGGGTCTTGTAGACAAGGTTACCGGAGAGATGGCACATTTTTTTATAGTGCTCATAGTGGGATCTCCGCCTGCACCGCCCCCCTCCTCGCATGCTCGTTTTTACCGCAGCGAAAGGCAACAATAACATGGCGGCCACCTGCTGCGGCTGCACTTGAGTCCATTTTCCTGGCATATCTGCCTGTTTATTATCCGCCTCCTGCCTCTGTCCCTCCCCCTGCCACTTTGTTTGTGTACCGACCGACTGTCTCTCTGTTTGTCAGTTTGTAAATTTTTAATAAGCTTTTGAGTTTGCTTCTTTTTGTTATATTTGCAGAGAGAATACTTTTCTTTGGCCTGGCCCGGCTTAGCTGTCTTTGGTTTTCCCCACCTCGGACGAGAAAAACTTAAGACAGAAAAGCTAAATGCAAAAATTCCACATTATTTATTATTCATCAAATTCCGTTGGCTAAATGGGCATTTTCCTGTGGTCTCATAAATATTTATTTTCCACTTTTGGATTGGCAATTTGACTTTTTTGTTGTTGTGGCTTTCTTTTTGTGCTGCCATAAATATTTATTTTTCACTTTCCGATTGATGTGCGTTTAATTTGTTTTTGTGTTTTTTACACATAAATTTTGGTTTTATTCGAGGCGGCATTATTTTGTATTTGAATTTCGCTATATTATCATGTTTTTTGGCTCATTTCTGTGCGCTCTGTTTACATTTCCGCTTTCCGTGCAGAGAATTCTCCCGCACTCTGTCTGCCTCAATGCCTTTCCCAGTCTCTGCACTTCTCCGGTGAGCACAGACGGGGGCATAATAATTTTTGCCAGCAAATACTAGCCGTAGGGAATCAAGGGAATGGGCAGGCTGTGGGCCGGGGAGGATGGGGTCAGCTAATGAACTCGAGAGCAGACCATGCTCTGGCTGAGAGGTGACTAGAGATGGTCATTGCATAAGCCGATATAATGATTTAATAAAATGTAATAATAATAATATTTGTATTTTAATTATAAATGTAGAAAAGGAATACCTTAAAAGAAAGATTATTTGTTCTTTTATTAAACTTATTATTAAGAATAAGTACCTTACTTTAACTTATTTCTTATAATAAGTACGCTTTAGTAACTTGCTTTTGATTCTTAATCAAGAAATAATTTAATTTATATTTTTCAATTTCTTGTATATATAATTCAATCCTTAATTTTTAATCGACAATCACGCTGCCATCGCCAGAACTTGATTGATGTTTAAAATTGTATGAGTAATTGGGGTTTGGGGGCTTGCGGTGTATTGGGCTTTGCTTCGGCTTAACTGACAGATGTTAATTTGCGTTTGGATATAACGATGGTGATGATGATGATGATGATGATAACGATGATGAAGATGTTATTTTTGCTGTTTGCCGGTCGATGTCGAAGGCATTGACTTTTAGCACGTGCTGTGCGCACATTTATATAAGCCACTGTTACAGTCTGTTGTTTTGATTTCGTTTCTGCCCGCTCAGCAAAATTGTAAAACTGTCAATTTCAATTACAATCTGAGAGCAAAAGAGAGGACAACCGAAATTGACTTAATTTTATTTTCCATTTTTTTCCCCTCCACATTTTCAGCTTAAAAGCCGCGCCAAACTTTAAGAGAGAGTTAAAGAGTGAAAACTGAGGGAAAACGGAGCGGCAACCATGAACAGCGATGAGGTGCAATTGATCAAAAAGACCTGGGAGATTCCCGTGGCAACACCCACAGATTCTGGAGCGGCGATACTGACGCAGTTCTTCAACCTCTATCCGTCCAACTTGGAGAAGTTCCCCTTCCGAGATGTGCCCCTGGAGGAGCTGCCCGTGAGTTGACCTAAAGCTTGATTTATATTTAAATTTAAAATTTTGAAATTTTTCTTAGGGAAATGCACGCTTTAGGGCGCATGCTGGCAGGATCATCCGAGTGTTTGATGAGTCCATCCAGGTTCTTGGGCAGGATGGCGATCTGGAGAAACTGGACGAGATCTGGACCAAGATTGCCGTCAGTCACATACCGCGGACCATTTCCAAGGAGTCGTACAATGTAAGCCGTTGCTAAATATATAAGAATATTTATTAATAATAATATTATTTGTGAAAAAAACAGCAACTGAAAGGCGTGATCCTGGATGTCTTGACCGCGGCCTGCAGCCTGGACGAGAGCCAAGCGGCCACGTGGGCCAAGCTGGTGGACCATGTCTACGGCATCATCTTCAAGGCGATCGACGACGACGGCAATGCCAAGTAGAGCAGGCACCTACAGCGGATGCTACTGATGCCGGCGGTGGCACATGCAACACATGCACAGCTTATGTAGTTCTAAGTAATTGATAAATGTTAGCTATTCTCGTTTTGTAATAATGAATGCGAATGTCCAAAAACCAAAAGCCTAAAAACAAACACCCGAAACGTACATATGTCTACGTAGAGCTATTCACACACAACACCACACACGCCCACACCCGCACTTGCATTGCTCTGTAAAGCTTTAACCCATTGTCAGCCTTAAGCACTTGATAACAAAAGGAATAAATGAAATCAGCAAGAGAAAAATAATGCCACCTTATAAATAAAAATCATTTTTAAATCATGCGTCATTTAATTATTTATTTATATAAGTTTTGTTTAACATATGTCTCTATTTTTTCTTTCTCCTGAATTTTATTATAAAATTAAGTTTCTTTTTATATAGATTTAAAAATTGCTATGCAGCTAAATTTTTACCATCTATATGTTCATTATAATCCTTGTATTGCTTACCCAACTACCCCTTTTAATCCCCACATATCACTTTACTTTTCTGATTCAAATTGTTTGCAGTTGATGTGGCTCTTCACTTTTTTTTTGTTTTGCAAATCCACATAAAATCATAATTACAATAATTGCTCTCTCGTTCATAAATAGGACAACGGGAACAGCATTTCAGCTCACTTGAAAACCATTTCCGCTCTGCCTGATTTTTTCCAGCCGCAACTCACACTGAAAGTTGAGCAAAACAATGCAAACATCGCTTAGCGGCTTGCTGCCTCCCTGAAAATGCTATTAATTTTTCCACACTTAAGAGCACAAAAGGGGAAAAACGGCGGAAAATGCTGGAAAAGCAGCTGCTGCTGTTTTTAGCCGAGATGCGTGTCCTGGCAAACAATGTGGGGCGTATGAGCAATGCGCGCATGATGACATTGCGTATACGCCATGTTGTATCCATGAATGTCCAAATGAAAAAGCGCATTAAGGACGTCGCAAAGTGTTAGGAAATTACGCAAAAAC
>JAEIIL010023107.1:22261-77294 GCA_018905715.1 Drosophila lini
TTAACAGCTTGGTCTAAAAATTACAAAATTAAGATACTAAGAAGGTAGGAAATAAACACAGCTAAAAATTGATTTGATTGCCTCACAAAATGAATTTATTTAGTGATTTTTTACATTTAATAGTTACATCCGTACTTGGTCTTTAGATCCAGGAAAGTATTCATCGCGCAGTGGGCACTTTGTCCCTTGCGATCCAAATAAGTTTTAAGAGCGTTATTAAATTCCTGCTTGGTGGCATCTGATGTAGTCTTCATTTTTTTAACCATTCTGGTCGCATCCCGGGAGAGAAGGCTATCGAACGCCTTGATTTCCTTGTTGGTTTCAGACCTGTAATTTTTGTAGGTTTGCCGGAACTCGTTGGTGTCCTTAATGACCGGATTGGCGAGAATCTCATTCTTGTAGGCGCAGCGGAACTTAAAAAGAAAGTCTACTTGCTGCTGAGTACTAATTAACTCGAGAGTAGAGTTCTCCTTTAAAAATGCCTCGAAGGAAGAATTTTTTCCCAGTTTTTGTATCACATTTTTTTCCACAGCCAAAGTCTTTTCCCTTAGAGACTCCACCAAAATTTCTCGATCTTCTTCAACATCCTTTAGAAAATCGCAGAACTGCTGCTTGTCGCTTTCACTGGGTTTTCCCCAGGCGAAGCCCTATTAAGGAACTAAGTTAAACTGTGTTTGGAAATCTTTAGTTAATTTATGCTTACCAGCAAAGTTAAGGTCAAAGCAACAATCAAAGGGAACTGCATCTTGTTGAGCTCTTTAACTCTTACTGCAGCTCCCTGGGCAGGCATTACGCTTTTTATATGATTTGATTCTCAATATTTTTCCCCTTAACTTTCACATGAAGATTGTGGCTTGAGAACTTTATTAGTTAATCACATTTCCCAGGAATAAAGTAAAGCAAAGTGTGATAAGACTAACAATATTTTTAGTTATCCTGGTAAATGAGAGGCGGGAATTTCATGAATTGGATAAGGCAGTCTTTTATTTTTAATTTCTCAGTGACTAAGGAGTTAATAGTGATTCAGATAAGCTTATTTTTTTATTATAAATAAAATATATAATTAACTAAATATTTATAGGCCTGCTGTAAGGCTGATAAACCCACAAAGATTCGATTGGAATTCTAATCGAAAAGATTCATACATGAAATGTTTTCTTAAGTAAATTATAATAAAATATCCAAGGTTCTTAACGCAATCTCTACATTTTTTAGCTAAGCCTTATCTCACTTTTGTCGTCTTAGAGGCCCCATAAACACGCTAATTGTGGGCGTTTCTTGGCTGATACTTGCAGGCCGTTGGCCAATTGACACCATCGCCGGATAACAGGCCGCGCTGACCTAACAGCTCTGTTAGGGTCCGGCTGTTATCGGCAGAGGTTCTTATCAGACAACATCGGGTATTGGTGAGTTTCGGCGGCGCTGTTTGCGTGCTGCATTGGTGAAACGCTCCGCAGAAACGCCGTCGCCGAGCTTTTCCCATAGTTTGGCCAATAATGAAAAGCAAAAAATAACAAAGTGAGCAGTTTACCAAAGCGACCGCCAATTTCAGTTCAATCCCGGCGACGCGCGCGTCGGGAAATTCACTTTAATGGCAATAAATTTCGCGCGATATATATTCGGTGATATATTTTTTTGATTCTAAAGCCATCGACTGCCAAAAATTGTATTTTTCCGCACGGCTGAGTGTTCTTAATATATATATCTAGTGATTTTCGTTTCCCACAAACTGCCGTGGTTAAAACAAAAGTGCATAAATTGGAAAAATCTAATGCTCGATATCTGAAAGCCATAAATAGTTTAAAATCCTCACAAAGAGAGGGAAATTTTGTGAAAAGAAATCCATAAGCGTTTGAAATTTTAGCCCCGGACACAGGCAAAGGTGAGGCAGTTTCATGGATATCTTCTCCTCTGGAAAAGCAGCTTGTACAAGGCATTCCGGACATTGACAAGTCTTTATAAGCTCTTACCAAACATGTTCCGGGCCAGAGGCTGCTGCTCCGGATTAGACCCCCACCCACCAGGAATATTTCATGCAAATTTCTCACTTTCTCGCACCCAAGAGCAGGAGGAGGCGGAGACCGATTCTCCTTCTTGATAAAAGCAAATGATTGCAAAACAGCACTTGTCCCCGGGGCGAATATCGCAAAGTTCCCTCCGTCTAGTTACGAAATTAAAATAAAATACCTAGACGCAAAATTCCCATCGGGATGGGCTGAGTATGTGTGTAGGCAAAGTAGACAAAGTAGGCGGGCACTGGAAAAGGGGTGTAGCGCACATTTCAAACACACGTCGCATTCTGTTATTATTAAATTTGCATAAATCATTGAGGCGGTTTCTTTGCTGCTTCGCCGGATCGAGATTTCTGTGGCCACACAAAAAGGGACTTGCTGCCCTGGGCAACTAGGACCCAACTTATAAATCTCCAATGGGATTAGCAGCCTCGAGGTGCGGCAATATTAAATCGCTTCTCCTACGGTCACGCTCTCGCGAACACTTGCCAGAAAAAATTCTCATTAAGCGAATATTTTTCATTCTTGTGGCTGCAGTATCACTTATCCAGTTCTCTTTTGGCTCCTGCCAGCAACACGCCATGCTTAGCATAAATTTATGGCACCATTTTGGGGGTCAACTCGAATGGAAAGTGACATGTTCGAGGACGATGCTGTTAAGTAGGCACCACTTAGTAAGGCAAACACCATGCTGCGTATACGTAATACACAGAAAAAGGGGCGAAACCCGCGAACACACCCCCGTCTGGCATATGCACAGCTCTGGCCACATGATAACGTAAATATTCACTAATCAATTGGTAAGCCAATACCCAAGCAAACATGAGCATGTTTTCAACAAAAGGGTTAGGCAAAACTTTCCTCGCCGAATCAGCTTAAAATAGAGAAACCGCAAAAGTTTATTTTCCTGCCAAGTTCGAGGCAAGTTTCTCTTGGCGCCGAAATTGTTTTGATGTGCCGTGGCAGGGAGTAAAGTTTTGATATTAATCAGAGACAGGAAAAACACCACACGAAGTGTCACTGCAAATTGCACATTTTGTGGCGCTAATTCCACACACTTTACACAGGGTTATACCCTCCACAAAATGCTGCATGAATGGCCCCGAATTAAAGCCCGTTTAATGCCCTGCCATGTGGTGCCATTTCACTCCAGGCTCTTAAACACCACCAAAATTAATTAAATCCATTTAAGCAGAGATTTAATTACGGTTCGTTAAACAGCAGTCGAGCTGCACAAGCCATTCCCCACACGCTTGCCCCAAAGGGGCCACTTGCAAGAGTGTTTGGCCAGAGCATTGGGGTCAGAGTTCAGGTCCTTCTGCTGCTTATCTGCGGTGTCTAGACAATAAATAAAAAACGGGGCCAGAAGCATCAAGGCAATCACACAATTCCCAGCCAAAAAGGTTTATTATTTTTACCCCTTGTGCTTGTTTAAATTTAATTGAATCTATGCCCGCATTAAAAATTCATAAATAATATATATTTAGCAGTGTCAAAGCCCTTCGAATTATAGCCGGTGACAAATGGAATTTTAAGTTACCATGCAAATGGAGGAGATCTAAAACCGATTTATATATATTTTCGAGGAAGCTATGGGCCGATATTGCAGTAAGATATTGAAATCGGGGTTGGCAACTGTCTGGACTGATGTCCGTATGGATTCGCACGCGTTGCAGGGGCCGAATATCGTGTGTGTTTATTATGGACTTTTCCGTAATCTTATCGAGCAGACGGCAGAAAGGCAGAAAAGGCAGCTTGATTGCACATTAAAAATAAACAAATGCCTATAAATAGACAAAGAAAAGGCCCAATCGTAGACGGTTTGTCTTCCGACCTGGCGGCTCCGGTTCATTTCCATTCGATCGCCGCGTCTGTTTGCCAAAGGTTATATAGTCGCTATAAAAATAGTCGACACCCCGATTGATATTGAACATAAAAAGTGTGAAGTAGCAGCCTGGATTCAAGTGTGACAATTAATTGAGTGTTCTACTCCATGTACAAGTTTACATTTCATTCTATTTGTAGTTATTGTTATTGGCATTGAGTAACTCTGGGTAAAAATAGAAATTGCGTTGAATGACTAGAAGGGTAAGTTTAAGTGGGGGAATAACATACACATAAATCGGAACAAAGCCGGAAAAATATGTACAATTAAAATAGGAAATATAGGAAATCAGAAATTAGGAAATTAGAAATTATATTATAAATCAACATTGGTAATCGCTTTACTTACTTTATCTCCTAGAAAACTTGATTAAGAATTACCTATTTAATAAATTGACTTAATTTCCAAAAGGTTACATATTTGCATTAATAAGTAATTGCTCCATTTGAAATATTTCCCTACTGTTTACTTTGTTTGAAATTTCGGCCTGAAGGCATTTTCTTGGTCAACAAGTTTGTTTTGGCGGCTCTCGGTTACAGCACGCATGCAAAACCCCAAAACCCTCGATTTAGATTTGTTTGCTTTACACATCGAGTGCTTGATAAAACGGAGGCGGGCAGGGGAGGGCAGGGCACAGACTGAGGAGCATGAATAAAGGTTCGACAAATACGAGCACGGCCCGCGTCCATGTGTGTCTGGGCTCCTGAGTGCGGGGCTTAGCACCGTCGACCGTCGACGGGCTTACGGAGAGGCTCCGGGAAAAGAACCAGTGGTGCCGGTGGTGGCGGACATGATTGATTCGCCAGGCCCTCTCCGGCACTTCCAGCACTCCGGTCCTACGGCTTTCGGGCGGCGCGATCTTAATCAGGCGGCTAAAAATAAACTGACGTTCGACTGAAGGTTGGCCCAGAACCTGATAAGAGTCGCCGATGATGTCCATGCCAATTTGTTAATACATTTATTTGATTCGCCTTGAGTGGCGAGCGCTGAAAATATTGGCTTCGCTTCTATTTCTGGACTTCCATATCAATGCAAATAGTGTGCTTCAGTATGATTGATGTTGCCACTTTTCGGCCCTGCCGCTCGTTTGGCCAACGAAATTAGTAGCCCCTCCGAGCCCCGGATCCCCGGAACCACCCATCCAACGATCCACCGATCCACCAATCGCTACTATCGCTGGCAGGCGGCACATGACCCACAGAGTGTTGATATCTCCCCGGCATTTGGCATTCTGTTTTCTGCTTTCCGTTTTCTATTTTCTATATTTTCTGAATTGTCACCGGCCATGTCGAGTGCCGCAGGCCAAGTGATGAATTCTTATTAATTGGCGACAGGTCCGATTGCCAGCGAATGTTCGATTGCAGCTGGCTGGTGTTTGCCCAGCGATTGGCCCGGCGGCTTCCCCGTTCCATCATCATCATCATCATATCATCTGGCCGGGGTTCCATTCGGGACTTTCCACCCGCAATCGAAGTCGGCCAATCTGGCGTATACGCAATCTCAAGTTCAGCCTACACAGGGCGCTTTATCGGAAAGCAGATAAAATGCTTATGCTCTTGTCTGGCCCCGAATGAAATACGAAAATAGTTTACTGCCCGGTGGTCTTTTGACTATATCCGGAAGGGGTTATTATATATGGGAGTATACTCTCGGAAATTGGGTGGGTATATACCTTATATACTTTAAATATTTTGTGAAAGTCTCCATTTAAATCATCATAAAGAAAAGTGTTCATGGTTATTATATATGTAGTATATAGCCAATTTTAAGTTGAGAGTTAAACTATTTATTTAACAGCATTTTACAATATTGAACACCCTTTCAACAATTTATTTTACGATTCTATAAATACCTTACCATTTTTATTTACCCCAAGTTTGATTTAAACTTTATTCTATCAATATAAATTTTATTACAATTAAACCCCCATTTTCACTTATTTATTTCTATGAGGTTCTTCCCTTAAGCTCCTTTTCTTCAAGTTCAAAGTTCACACCATAGAGAGTGGCTCTGAAAGCAAACCCCATGACTAACTGAAAGAACTCTCGGCGATACACAACCATCACACACGTTTGCCGCTTGTCACGATTAGATTATTAATCGCCGAACGACTAACTAGACATGGCAGCATGTTGACTACCATTTGACACGTTTTTGTTTTTATTGTTGCAGCGTCGGTGTGTTGGCTTGTTTTTCGGTTGGTTTGCCACCTTAATGACGCTTTAGTAGATTGCCGCCGGAACTGTTGTGACGCCAGAAGTTCAAGACGCTCGATTAGTTAGTTTTTGTGCGAGATTTCCATGAATATTCCGCAAGGGAACCTTATCAATGGCCACATGCAGCGTTCCAGCGATTCCAGGGAATTCGCCATAAACAACAGGTCCCATGTTCATTATCTGCTGCATCAAGTTCAATAGAAATTGGACAAATTATTGGGCAGCAAAGGCCATGAGTCAGCAGCAGCAGGGCTCATAAAGGCCAGCATTGCTTGTCGAAGTAATGTTATTAAGGCGGGGATCATAAATATAAATATATTTGATTAATACACCGGGGAGGTTCTGCATTCGAAGGCTTTGTTTACTTTGGAGACACTGTGAAGTCACAATTGCAGTTCAATGAGAGATAAAGTTTGTTATTCTTTGCCCTATCAATAAACTGCGTATCTGCCTGAGAATGTGATAGCCGGAACGGAAAATAAAGATATTTACAAACGGGCCTGTGATATTTATGACTCGGGATCTTCACAATTGATAAAAGTGGAAATTGTTAAATAATTGACTTTTTAGAAGGAAGAGCTCTTAACTTTATTTACGACACCTTGATATAAATATAAATAAGATACAATTCGGAGGGACTTGCTTATAATAGAAATTAAGACATTGATTAAAAATAGAGTGACGCCTTCAAAAAAAATGATAAATCACCTATTGGGGGCTCTACGTGGGAATATTCCATTCACAAAATTGGGTATTCACGATGATTCAGTTAAAATTTAAAAGAAATTATGGGGATATCGATTGATATATATTTTTATCATTTTTTATAAGAAACTAAAAGGAATGTTGTGTGGCACACATTCCTTATTCAAGCAGTAGTTCTGTCAGTATCTACCTTTCCACCCATTTCACCCATTAAAACTTTAATGATTTATGTGTTCACAAATTGCCTGGAAGCTGCTAATGACTTGAATCACTTGATTTGCACCATTCGCAGAAGGAGCAGAAGGAGACGGAGCTCCAGACGGCGGGAACAGAGCAGCAAGCATGCAGCTGCCAAACTCTGGTTTAATTATGAGAGCAATCAAAGCAACTTAATTACCCGAGAGTCCTCCAGCAAACACAAGACACAGTGAAGGATAGGGAATTATAGAGAAACAGAGAGAGATAGAGAGAGAGAGAGGGAGGAAGAGAAACCGCATCGCTGAGAATTCTAATTGAGATCTGAGACTATGCAAATGAGCCAAACCACAAAACACAATGACAAACCAGCAACCGAGAATTGCGTTTCACGCGATTTGATTGAAGTATCAAACATTCACCAAGCAGGTGTAAACAATATTCAAATGAGCAGAGCCGTGCTCCTTCTAGTCGCAGTTGGCCTTATCCTCGGCCCCGGGAGCTGCCTGGCCAACTGCCGCGAAGAGCCTGCCCGCGACTGCGAGGCCATCTGCGATGCGAGTGGCAGGAATTGCTCCATCCGGGCCCTGGTCCTGCTGCCCGATGACAACATGTACCAGGCATCGCTGCCGCGCGTTCTGCCTATCCTAAAGGTGGCCGAGCAACAGATCCGCGCCAAGGCGCTCATCCCTCCACACATTGACTTTGAGTGGCTGGCCCATGACACCAAGTGCGACGCCTCGCTGGGTGTGATCAAGGCCATGGACGGTATCATCAAGCAGTGCGCCCAGGTGATCTTCGGCCCCGTCTGCGATTACTCATTGGGTGAGTACAGGTAATATTATTATTTATTGTATAAAATTTAATCAATTACTTTTCCACAGCTGCTGTTAGCCGGATAACCAAGTACTTCAACAGCCAGGGCACTCCACTGATCTCGGTGGGTGGGTCAACCTATGACTTTGAGCAAAAGAAAACGGATTGCAACGACGAGTTCTACATGCTGCTCCGCACGGGAATGCTCAGCTTCGAGACCATTTCCGAACTGACCATAAACGTGATGAAGCGGTAAGTGCCATTGGTGTGACACTTGAAGCCATGTCAGCTTATACAGTTTCCGGTTCTCAGGCACAATTGGTCGCATTCCATCTTCTATTACGAACGGGACGGGCAGCGGAGCGTGGCTGGTATGCACACCTGCTTCCTGATGATGAAATCCTTGGGAAAACAAATGCGCAACGAGAACATGACATTCGCACAGTTTCCACTTGAGCCAAACTTGACAAATCGCACGGAGGAAATGCGCCGAGAAATTGGCAATAAACATGCAAGTGAGTGCAATAACAGTAGTTAGCTCTGTTAAGTAATGGGTTTGGTTAACAGAGCAGTTCACCAACGCCCTAGTCGAGGCAACAACCGTGCAGCGAGTGCAATGCGTGGGTGAAACTTTGCTAAAGTAGCTTTCTTAGTGGGGTCACCAGGGCGTATGCTTAATTTTAATGAAATTGAGAGAATATATTTTAGTTTACTCCCGATCTGCTGAATTTAATTTGATAAATATAATTCTAAAGCAAACAGGACTACCTTTTAATATTTTCAACAGGAAGAGAAGACAAGAGAAGAGGCTACTGTAATTATTAAATATCGAAACTTTATATATCCTTGATAACACTTTCTACGATTTTGTATTAAAATATTTTTACAAGCTATTCATACTATCAAAGAAGTCTTGAAGTTTATTTAAATGAAAAATATCATTTAATAATCACTTTACGCTTAGTTAAATTACATGAAAATCTCCAATATACTCTCCATCCACACCTCGCTATGTGCAAAACATAAACAAGTCTCCGCCACACTCCGAGAGCCTTGCAAAAGCTTTATGGTCGTGCCACGTGCAGCTTGCCACATCAGCTGCTGGCTGGCCAAAAATGCCGGTTGCACACAGATCCGAAGGCTTCGATTTCGAAACGAGGACGAAACATCCAGCCGAGTCGCGATGTGGCGAAAAGGCGCCAGAAGCCGGTGATAAACCGTCAAGTGAACAACATCGAAGTCGGATGAAACCGAAAGCGGAAAGACGGGAAATTAAGTGAAAGTGAAAGGAAATTGACGCGAAACTCGTGGAAATTAAAGTGCAAAGTGAAAGTAATGATTGATGGACTTATAGAACAATACAAATCAAAACGAAACGGGTGAAAATGAGAAGAACAAAAAAGAAAACTCATTTTATGCATAATTCGATGCATGTGGCACGGAAATCGTTTCCTTTCGTCCACTTGACATGTCAAAGCTGTGTTGTTTGATAAATGATCGGCCAGCTCTGCGGACAATAGGGGATAAAGCCTGCAGATGGGAATTTTCCTTTGAGAAGAGTTTTTCATATTCCGTTATTCTCCTTTTTAAAGGGGAAAGTGCTGCTGCATGGCATTTATAAATTAATAGTGACAAACGCGAACTGATTATAATCAGTCATGTGGGAAATCTATATGTCAATCTCTCTATAGGTTTAATATAAAATAAGACTGGCAATTGGCATATCTGGCACTTGATAGGCATTTTTTAATTAATGTTGAGCCATTGCTATTAATTAAGCTGGGATAATTTGCTCTTAAAAAAGGCTCATTTATTATTTATTATAGTTTGCCTCACATTTAAAATGCCCATTGAAGGTAGCTCCAAATAGTTGAGAACTCGATCTTTAATTGACAGTATTTAAAATTGTTCTAATGATCTAAAAATATTATATAAATCAGTTTAAACAATATCTCAGAATTCTGAAAAACAAAAATTCAAAACAGTTTAGGGGAAAATATTTACACAAATATCATAAATTTATTACTTTCCGTGGAATGGTTCCGTTATGCACAACTTTCTTCGTTTTTAACAAAGGAAAAAGGTTGGCTTCTTCGCCGCTCATTGTCATGCAGTGAATGTCGCCACTTTTGGCTGCTCTTAGCTGCCATTTCCTGCTGCCTGCTCCTTGGCACTTGGCACATGTCTGCCGACATTCCAGATCCAGCTGCTGCCAAGATATATACGTATATTGCGACAGCTGGTAGAGGCAACTACAATTAAAATGTTTCTCGCGGCTGCGAAAGAAAAATTTGAACAGAATTTGTGGTTTTTTGCTCCGTCCAGCAACTGCAACTGCAACTGGTACCAAAAAGCGAAATTCTCTAAAGACCTAAATCATCCAACATTAAACCGGCCATAAATCATATTCCATAGAACCTCTTTGTATGGAACTCGCAACAAATTTGAGCTCTCAAAGGAGCAGTTCCCCTTTTCAACTTCGCTGCTGCAAGCACTGCCATCCGCCATTTTTATTGTTAATCCTGCCGGCGAACAGGACTACTCCATCACAACAAAATCCATTTGGCTAACTAACTTAGCAGGAAGGCAAAAAGCGAGCTATAAATTTGCATATGTTGGCAGTTATACTCAACGGTAACACAATTAATGTGTTGCTTTCGGGTCATTTATTTCTGCAACTTAAGTTTTAAAGAAACTTTCCAAGGACTGCACTGTTTTTATTATCCTTCAATAAGGGGAAATATACTTGAAATCCAAACTAAATAAAGGAGATTTGTTTTTCATCGGCAACAAAGAATGGCACAAGAATTTTTGAGAGCTTTTGGAAAATTTCGTTTATTTATTCGCAAGCAGGAAATGAAAACATCGTGGGAGTGTAACCTTGGTGGGTCATAGCCCGGATTGGCGTGCAGTCGGAGAATTTTGATTGCCATTCCCGGGGCCATCTCAAGGTGCCGACCGCCCGCCCCGTTCGAGTCCGATGAGCCAGGGCTCCACATGCAAATGAGGCTCACTGAGTGTGGGAGACTGGCTGGCTGCTAAGTGCATTTGCAATTAGCCAGGACACGAGCGAGTGGGCTCAGATGGCAGGCCACATCGAACCGAACCGAATCGAATTAGAATATAATCGATTCGAAATGGAATTCCGCTCCGATGCGTGGCTCTGCCCAAAATAAAGACCCCTTAACTCAATCAGGACACACGCATTTTCCATTAGGAAAACAATCAAATTACTCACTCTCCAGAATCCGAATTAATTAGAATTTCCATTGCTTAAACGCCGGAAATTTTCCATGTTTTTCCTGCAGTTTCACGTGTGACTTGTAGCTGGATTAAAAACTTTTCGCCGCTGTTGCAGCATGTTCAACATTTTTGGCTTCACCCACGCACACGTGCAGCCGCAAAAAGTAGAGTACATGTGCGGCTAACCGACACACAGCCAGACTCAGGTGTCGGCTAAAAGCCAAAACCTGTTAGCAGTTAACAGTTAACAACCAAGAGCATCTGAACGGCAAAATATTTATTTATGGCAAACGAAAAGAGCAGTTCCGATTAACAGGGATTTGTTTAGACCTTCCGTATTCTCATTACCAACTTTTCTGGTTGTTGCTGGGCCAACTTTTGCCGACTTATGACAGGAACTTTTAGCCAAGCTGTCGGCATGGAGTCCTGGAAGAAACAATTAGTCAAGTAACTCCGCTTAAATGAGTCCAAGATGATGGTGGCGGGTGTCTGCAGTATGAATCGCAGCTGGCGACTGCCAGCAAATTGCCAGAAAATAAGCCACAGGATATTTGCCAACTGCGCGTCTGAAAGTTATGTAAATTTGGGAAATTTGGGAGTGAAAGCATTTGATTATAATTATTATACATTTACGCAGCAGGATTTATTAAAGGGAACTTAATTATAGCCAAGGAACACAGATTTTAAACATAGTTCTTAAGTTTACTAAGTTTTTTAATTGTTTTCACACTAGTTGCAAGACACCGCAGGCACACAGCAAGCGTTAAAAGATCCCCCAAAATAGCCTCTAATTCCTTAATTGTTCTCCAGAGTTGGTGGTCTTGTAACCCAAGACCCACGCTATTCTATAGAAAACATCATAAGGCGCTTACAGGCAACTGAGATGCTCAAACTGTCGGCAAGGCAAAGTGAGCAGCTTAAAAAATAAAGCGAAACGAAAGAAAAGTCAAAGCCAGGAAACGTTCGACAAAGCGTAAAACAAATGTTTGCATCTAGGGCACATGCTAGGAAATTGGAGGGCAGCAAGAGAGGAGGCTGTGTCACTGGCACACATAACATACCTATACTGCAAGGGATATGTGTAATGTGGCATGCAAAATCCCAAAGACTTCCTAGGCAGATTGTAAAGAGTACCAGTACCCACGTAAGCCGGCATGTTTGTCATTTGCAAGAATGCTTTACTCAGAGCTAAAATAGTTAAGAACATAACACCCACTCCGGAAACAGGAGATGTAACCAAAACTGTTGCATAATTGTATGCCTAGTAAACAAGTTGGTTGTGTAAACAGCATTTATTTACTACAAACATTTAAGACTTGTTGAATTTTAAAATTAAATTGAAGAGAGGAAATAAGGTTTTAGGAATGGTTATAGATAGTAAGACACATATTACGATTTCCTAAAAATCAAAGATACCAGTAGAATGTCCAGTTTATGTTAGTCTGAATAAAATCCAATAATTTCCTTTTCCTTTGTAGAAACAAATTGCCTTCAAAAAACATTCCTTTCTGCAAGAAAGCCTTAAAACATTTTACTGTCATATTGTAAGCTGAACAAGCAGAAAACTTTCGAGTTCAATAAAATAAATGCAAAACTCTAGATGTGCAGCTGCTTCACGAATTGGTTGTAGGCGATTATATATCCGCCTCGAGCACAAAGAAGGACCAAAGAAAGTCGTTCAGAATACGCTTTGAGGACATTAGAAAAAAATATATATAAATACTGCTGTTACTGATGCTGCCTCTGGCTGCAATTTTTGTTGAAACGTACTATTTTTTTTTTCTGGCTGCAATAAATTGCAGTCCTAGCCAGAGGCACAAAGGAAAGCCAAGACAATTTAAGCCATTTGAAACCATTTTTTTTAGAACTTTTGGTATATTGGCACAAGTTCAGCATTTTATCGATTTAATGGCTGGCCTTAAATCCAAGAAAACCATTCGGAAAATAGTGTATCAGCCGCAGAAACGCAACGTAAAATTAAACTTGTTCTGTTGGCTCTTAACTATGGTTGTAATGTTTTAAATAAATTTCATTTACTGCTGCCCCAGCCAGATAGCACAAGCCAGAGAGCACCGAAAACTTTAGTGTTATGACTGCGACGGCCATTTGTTGTTTGTTGTTGACATTCTTGCCCCGCAACTTTATGTATACCACTCTATCTCGTGGTGGTGCCCCAAAAATAAAAAAAACAAACCGCAGGAAGGCGAATTGTAAATTATAATATAAATTTCCACTGAATTATTCTATTTAGATATATAAACAATATTCTCATTAAACATTAATGTAATGCAAAAAGTAATAAATTACCTTTTTTAAATATAAATTTAATAGAATAAAAAACAACTCCGGGTGAGCATGAATAAATCAAAAGGAGGGCGAAAACATCAGTAAATGGTGCGTACGATGCAATTAATTCAGCACGAGCTGTGACAGCTGGAAGTGCCAAGGGAAAAACAATAGAGAGCCTTCAATGCTGTCTACTAATGGGCAATGGGTAAACACATTTCACATTTCCGCTACACGCTCACTATTATCCTTGGAGTGTGTGTGCTCTTGTGACAAATGAAAATTGCATAGAGCTGTAAACAAACAACAGGAGTTGCGTGTCACGTAGCGCGAATTTTCTGTTTGCCTGCTCTGCAATTTGTTGATTGTTGCTTTCCCAGATTACGCATACGCCGTGTTGGTTGCGCTGCAGGGCAAGGTAATCGAATCAAAAAATACAAAAGACCCTAAATGAAACGTGACTAAAGTTATCAAAGGGGCAGTTCATAGATTTATATTTCAACATTTGTCCTTTGAGTAAACTGATTATCTAGCTTTGAAGATGCATTAACCTAATATCCTTATTATTTGGGCAGGCAAAAAGTAGAGTAAAGTGGTATTATTATTAATCATTCGATTAAAAATTAGTAGTAGTATTCCATAAAGGCTTTTGCTAGATTATAAACTCAAAGTTCCATACCCAACCACCTAGAACAGGCTTAAAATATTCCTTTTGACCTATAGGTCAAGTCTTAATTAATTCATTAGCTAAAGGACCAGCACAAACACATTTGCATTAGCCAAATGCTCGATTTCTTTCTTGTTTCTCCGTCACTAGACAAATATGAAAATTGCCCTCCTGGCCATGCAATTAAGTAAAATAACAAGCTTTCGATTTTAGGTCTGCACTCACTGCCCTACCTCCTGTAGCGTTTGTTAACCCTATTTAGTTTCCGTTCCGGTTGCTCTTTTATTTTGTTTACCAGCCTTGCGCTTTCCCTATACACTTTAAAAATATGGGGGCAATTTATACTCAAAGTAAAAGCATATTTTAATTTAATATATAGAAAGAAAGAAAACTCCTCTAACATTTATATAAAAATGTGTTGTAATATTTGCTTTAAAATAAATAATAAAATTTTTTTTAATATCTTTGATTTGAAATTTAAATTTATATAACTTTAACCTTAAATAAAAATGTATCTTCAGTGCAATCCATCTATCTGCCTGTGTTTGTGTTTGCAAGGGGCTGACGTCGTGTTGGTGTCCCATCGAAGGTATCTGTCGGTGCTTTATGCACTCGCCACGCCACTCCTGCCCACCAGTTCCTCCTGCTACGCCTGACCGCCCCCGCCTGTCGTTAAGTTGTGCACCGAACGCGGCGGCGTTACAAGTTTTTCCAGAGCACGCCGCCCACCGGAAGCCGAGACATCTAGTTAGCGATGGGTGTAGAA
Source organism: Drosophila lini (assembly GCA_018905715.1). Classification (NCBI taxonomy): domain Eukaryota; kingdom Metazoa; phylum Arthropoda; class Insecta; order Diptera; family Drosophilidae; genus Drosophila; species Drosophila lini. Next base: position 37,053 of record JAEIIL010023107.1, read on the forward strand.
AAAAGAGAGAGAATTGGGAGTGGCATGGGCGGTCATGCATGAAAAAACGTGGCCACAACTTGACGTTGACCGTAAAAGGTTTTTCGCTGGGATTGTGTTTGCCTGGGTTGGGTCAAAAATTAGTGGAGTTTGCAAATGGTTTGGCAGAAGAGAAAATAGAGCTTTTAATCCTTTAAAAAGATATTTTAAACAATTAAAAAAATACTTTAATTCGCATTAAAGGTGGCGATAAATATAAGTTACCAAGCTGTCCTAGCTTATTAACTTTCTAATTGCATTTGGTTATAAAATGTCTTAAATCTAAATACTTTTAAAAACTTTTTTGTAAAACTCAAGTAATTATATACCCTTTTCTTGAATGTTCACCATGATCTCATTGCCGTCGCCTTAGTTTCCTATTTGCTGAAACCTCTTATATTTCTTGGCCAACTTGAATGCTAATTATTTTTTAATTGCCCTTGTCGGCCCCAAGATGTCTTACCACTTTTCCTTCCCCCTCTCTGGCTGTCTTTTCGCTCTTTCCATTTTCTTTTGAAACCATAGAAAATGATTTCATGAACACTTCATTACTTTTGGCGGGTCCCTGGCTCAAATTCAATTAACATGCCAGCCATGCCGCAGTGTTTCCATATTCGCTGTGTTCTCAAGGCTTTCCTTTTTCTTAAGGTATTAAATCTCTTGCTCATTGGCCACCGTATTTGTACATTCGTATTGTTTATAAATAACGGCGGCTGGGCGTTATCACCACTCAGAGACAGTAGTCGACTTTATACACTGTCTGAGCCGGGGTCTGAGCGTCTGCGGTTCGCTGCGAGCGTGCGAAATTTATATGCCACTTAAATGCATTTTTCTGCCCGGAGAGCCATGAAATGCGTTGCATTTCCGGCTCCATTCTTCGTGGCTGCTCGCCTGCCTTGTATTGCCTTTATTTACTTGGCTTTGGCGTCAGCTTGCTCAGTCCCCAGACAACTGGCACGCCACAAACACACGAAGAGAAGACTCACACATACAATGGTGTTTAGGTTAATAGCAGCGAAATATCTTTCTTTTAATAAGTGGTTAACATTTTTTAAAGGGATTTTATATTCATTTGTACATGGAAATAGAAATTATTAAAGGTTTCAAAAAGAATTTCCTGTTGGAAGGACCTATGGTGAGGTGATATATAACACTGTATAACATTTTAGTTTGAAAATAATATACTTTAAGAGTTATAGTCTTAATTTAAATTTAATTTATCAAGGTCTATATTTATTTCTTATCTAAATTCTACCTTTTTGAAGACTTCTGTAGACACAAAACCGAAAATCCTGGAGTGCCCCTGCAAGTATGCAATAAAATTGCGCTCAAGGTAATTTATTATTTCGGGGGCCACTTGCTCGAATCGTTGCTTTGTTCGGGCATTACTCAGTCCTTACCGTCTTTGTCTCGTTAAACTCAACTTAAATTCTCTACCGCTGAAGGGCACCTTTCATTTGCACCTCGCACTGCCCTTTTCGCCGCCCCCTATTTTATTTTTTATGGCATTTGCAAGAACAATGGGACAGTTTCGCTGATAACTTTGCGACAGATTTTCGCGCCATTTTGCGCGTCAATTTTTTATATTTCCCTTTTTCCAGGGAACCAGGACTTGCAGTTGTCAGCATATGCTAAGCTGTCGCCTGTCAGCTAGCGGAAAATTGTATTTTCATCTGCGTAAAATCAGGCGAGGGAAATTTGTGCAGTAAAATGGTAAAAATCGTGACGGGAAACAGCAACCAGCAAAAACACAAAGAACATCAAATGAATTTCTGTGCAAATTTGAAACAATCAAACCATTTAATGAAGCTCTTATCTGTGGAACTGTGTGCCGAAACTTTTCCGGCTCTTGGCTAAAACTTTTAGGCAATGGGGTGGCACAAAAAAAAGCATGAAAAGAATCTTTATGGAATGCTGAGCACTCAACTAATTGTGTTTGCAGGCACTTTGCTGTCTAGAAAATGGGATTAAGTCCTACAAATATTTGCTGCAAATTTGCAAGTTAAACTGAAGTTTATTGACAGCTTCATTTTCATACTTGATTTATTTTCCATTTTTGTTACCTTGGTAATTTTTGCATTTTCCCCTGAAAACTGCCTGAAATGACAAATGCATTCCGTCTGATCTGTCGCTGTGGATTAAATTGAACGAAAAGGTGGCCACTGTCAGATAAAGCTCGGGTGATGGGGTTTCCAAATTGGAAAAAAGTTTCTCTTTAATGCATAATGCAATTAGAAACGCTGAGTGAAAAGCCATGTTCGCAGCTGATTATCCGTTTAAAGCCAGCGAAAAGTTTCGCATTCTCACTTAATTTTAGCCCGCTGCCAGCAAATTTATTTTGCATTGTGAAAATGCCAGAAGCAAGCCTCAAAGGAAGCTCCTTGCAGTTCCAATAAAAACCTACACACTTTTAACAATTATTTGCCGCCCTCAAGCCCAGACTCAGACTCGGTTATGAATTACATTGTGTCGCCGCCTGGCATGTTGTGGCAACAGGAGCTCCGCTCCAGCTGCATGCAGCTCCTACTTGGCGGAGCGCCCTGCAAACCTCATTAACTGGCAACACAATAGACCACAATGTAGCTGGCATCCCCACACCCACTCCCCACCACCTCTCACCCATCTCTGGCAGCTCTGGCCAAACAGACCGCCATATATATAGTATGTATGCAAATTAGTTTGCCAGCCACACGCCACTGTTCTAATAATTTTTTATGAGACAGAATTAAATTCAAATAGTGCCATTGTGCTTCCGAATAATAACAGATATACCCGTACACACCGGATATGTTTATTATACGACCCTTGAGCGTAGATAGCACCTGAATAATGTCGGCACTCTGGGGTGGCTTAGAAAGCTTCAGCTTTACATAGTTTTAATTACAGTCCAAGTAACGTTTTGTTTTGCCATCATGAGAGTCCTTTTTGAAATAAACGTTTGCTATTTTTTTTAATATATTCTACGTCTGCATTAACTAGGAAATTATAAGTTTCTATTTAATACACCAAACCAGTGCACAAAATAAATTCAAGTTAATATAAAACATACCAACAATGGCTTAATCTAAAATAGGAAAGGAAGCTGACTTCGGATAGCCAAAGTTGTATATCCATGCAGTTTGCATTTGACCAGGGGCCAAATTTAAAATTGATCATTACGAAGCCTAAAATTCGTTCAATTCCAGTTTGAAAATATTTTCTTTTCTTTAATAAGGTTATAAATGATGCATATTAAAATAATTAGCTAGAATTTTAATGCTTGTTTGTGTGACAGCAAAATGTCAAGTGAGCCTCAAACTTTTGACCGTCTTTCACTTAAAATTGATTCTTTGAACTAGAAAATACAAAGACATATTAGGTATAAATGCAATTAAATGCGTCCTATTTCACTTAGTTACCTACAAAGCGATTTCTCCACTCGATTTTCATAAGTGTGTGGGTCGTTTAATTATGGATAAATAGAAATTGCCCGAAAACAAGGCTATCAATATGACAAACAAACGCCGCCGCATGACCGAGTTGAACCTGGGCTTCAATAAATTATTCAAAGCGGGGAAAATCATCCACCTACCACCCTGCGGGATGTTTACCTGAATATTCAACATATTCTGAAGTTTACTAAAATTCACTACGCTTCGAAGAATATTTTGGGCAGTATTTAAGTAGTTTTTCCTCAAGTATTTATCTAACAAAAATCTCATTTAAAACTTAGCATATTTAGTGGGTGTAAACCTAAAACAACGTTTCACAGAAACTTCCATAATGCGTTCATAACATTTATCAGAAGCTCATTCATGCAAGTGGCGAGAATGAAAAAGGGATATGCCCAAATCGTTAGTTTATTTTCGTTTCTGCCTGCCAATTAGCAAATTAAATCGAGCACAAATTGCACATAAATTATATAATTGGATGTTTCGCATGTTTTACCAGTCAACGGCAGACGCGAAATGCAAATGCAAAGGCAGTCATAAAAAGGTTTAACACACATTTCGGTTATTCGCCGCATGTAATTGGTGTTCAAAAAGTAATTTCCCCACTTTTGCTCACGAGGTCATACGAAATGTTTCTGCTTAAATTTTTGTTTTTCTTTGGCAGCCACAAAAATGTAATCCTAACTGAGAAAAGTTGCCAAAAATATTTACAGTTCAGCTCCACTCGGCTTGTGTAAATCTGAAGAGGATAATTGTTTTTCCTGTAGCTCCACACACATTTTTGAAATTTATCGCAATAAAATCACGTTTTAATCTGCCAAATTTCCTTCGATTTGCCCAGAAAATATATTTTCAGATTTCGGCCCGACCACAGGCTTTGGAAACTATAAAGTTTCGATTGGACGGACTAATTAATTGGAGGCCAAGAGTGTTTTAGGCCGTAGTAAAGGGAAAAACTTGCCACACAGCATATGACTTTTTAATATTCTCGTGCCCCGTCGGGCTCTGCGGTATGGTTTAAATCGTTAAAGTGGCAAAACTATAAATCGCCAGGACGAGTGGGGAGGAGGCGAGGTGACAGTGTGGTCGGTGTCATGGCCAAACTGCCTGTCAGCCAGCCGCAGTGCATCATTAACAGCCCTGAGCTGGGTAATAATGCCGACAACAGATGTGCCCATCGCTCAGTCCCTCCATCTGAGACCCGAGCAGGACTCGGGAGCGGCAATCAAATTTGGCGAAACTAACGAACTGTGAATTCACTTCACAGAGGGAAGTTTAGTCGCAGATGAAGTGAAATTACTTTTGGCAAATGCTGGCAAGTGTGCAAAGTCCTTTCAGTAAAATGCACACTCTATTGTGGAATCGAACACTTAAACTTTACGATATCCTTGGCCCAAAAATCTTGCTCTGGTGAGCATGTAATTAATAGCAGTTCTAAATTTCAATTTAATTGAAATTCGTTGGCTTTGGGGCAAGCAAAATCATATTTTCCTTAGATCGAGGACCCTCATGCCCTTGCAGGGTACTAAAAAGTCATATTTTGAAGCCAGTTTGGGCGCTTTGGTTATAGTTTGCCATGCTGATATGCGGTTGGCACAGTGGGAGCTGCCAGCAACCGCACGAACGACCTGACACAACTGACACACAACCCGCTAAGCTGGGAACAGTCACACCCAGAAGTACACGCCCGGAAAGGCAGACTGTGTGGGGGCGCTAGAAAATGCACTTTGTGTAGACTTTGCCAGTTGATTGCGCCTAAGGATGCACCAAATTTTTCTTTCAAATACTGGCTCTGTCAGAGAAAAACTTGGGATTATCCCCGTCCCAGTAGCCATCCTGCGGAACAGTGGGTTAGTGCCCGGAAAAGTTTCGCCAAAGTTTACATAAAGGCAGCTCTTGGCCCGAACATGCAAATAGAATTAATTACAAATTTCTGCCTTTGTTTCGCTTTTTATCCAATATATTTTTCCCCTTTTTAAGTCCTTCAAGTCGCCAACTATGTTGGGTGTAATTACGTGGCAGTTGCCGGATATTTAGGGGAGCTAGCGAACCCAAATAGCACTAATTGAACAAAAGGAAGCCAGGAGCGAAGCCAACCTGGGATCTGGGATCTGGCACTTTCGAGTGCCAGTTTGAGCTCCACTTAATTGCACGAACAATTAAATCAGGAAACACACAGACACATCAGCTGGCTGTCTGGTCTGTCATATGCAGCATTTCACACACGAGCTCGGTGTCGTAGAACAATTGCTCACCCACATGCCCACATTGGTGCTGCGATAAAAATGTGTGTTAGACATTGCCTTCCGAGAGAGTTGTTTGTGAGATTTTTACTTCCTTGCGGGTTTGAGTTGTGGAATCTCTTTGATGGTACTCATGGCAAAGGCACATTTGATTGCAAAACAACTTTGGAACACGTTTCTTAATCCTTGAAAACCCCATTTCAAGAGAAAAACTAAACAAGTTGTTACAAACTTAATTCTGTTTAATAAAATATATATGAGGCAAGAAATTCAGTTGCAAATAACATTTTTCAAGTGATTTTTCATTAGCTTAAATAATTAAATTCAAGATTTAAATGGTTTTATATTTCCTTTGCATATTTTTGAGAGCATTAAAGGGTCTGCAGAAGAGTGTGCTGCATTCAGACCGTAATGCTCTTACTCGTTATCGTTATAGACATTCCTGTTCCTGTTTGTTGTTTTCATTTATAGTCATTGCCCGGAGCTCTCCTCCCACACACACAAACACACACACACACACACAGGCACCATGACACGCTTACGCACAGTCAGAAGGAGCCGCAGGCATGCCGCATATTGAGTGCGTCCCACCCGGCGTATGAGCAATGTAATAAACAGGCAACAACAGATGGGGAAATAGCCGAGAATTAACTGTTTTTATTTATTAATTTCAATAAGAGCAATGCTTAAAGAATTGATTTTATTCCATTGCATTTACTGTTTGCCTTCTGCCTCCCTTTGGGACCGACTGGGCGGCCGGGACCAGAGACGCAATAGCGTGCGGCTTTGTCCCTTAAGCCAGTCATTGTACTTTTTCCGGTCGTGTCCTTGTCCAGAGCAATCAACATTGGCATTCTTCGGCTTGCTCGATGGCATTCCCGCAGCACTCTTTTTCCTTCCTTCCTTTCTTTGTCACCAGTAGCCAGCCAGCCAGCCAGCCAGCCATTTCCATTTGCCGGAAAGTGCCAGAGCGGAGCTGGACAGCCGGAGAGAGAGATCGGCAGGAGGGGAGGAGCATGCTTAACATTTTCACCATGCAACTTCATTTGACTCATTTGCGCTTTATTGACAATTTATATGGATTGCCGAGCTGCGCTGAAAGCCTGCAACGTCAGTAAAATGTTGATGTAAAAGTCCTCGCTGAATATAAAGATGGGCAAAGTGGCTGGCAGAAATGAATAGGAATTTAATTTCAATTTCAAAGGGACGACAAATGCAGACTCCTGCACGGGTAAATCGATAGCAACGAGGTAGTCGAAGCCGACTTAAGTCGCCCTTTCAGTGCCTAGCCTATGGCAGTATCAATAAGCCAGCCACCACGACTTCAACGGAATCAGGCGGCAGTCAAACTAATAGATTTCCGTTTGATTGCGATGCCCGTTAGCTGCTTATCTTGTCAGCCATCTATCAAACCATCAGTTCGACAGACAGCCTAAACAGGAAATTGCCAGTGCGACTGGCATTGAGCTCGATGCGTGGCAGGAAGAATCTAATTTATCGCCACCGCACAGACCGACAGAGTGTTACAATTGGTTATGCACAAAGCGATCCTGTTATGGGTCCTAGTTCCACTCTCCCTTTCATTCCCAGTTGGTTTGACACAGAAATTGCTGGCACAACACTCTCGGATGTATGGCAAACAATTATGAAAAAGTAAACCATGGCTCGCACACAAAAGATATGCACAGAGTGATGGGCAACAAGTGCATTTCATTCTCGCCCATCTACCGAAAATTCGTTCTCATCCCAGTGATTTATTAAGTTCAAGTCGTAGATGGACGATGGGAAAAAGGGCGAGGCGACAAAAAATATAGAATGGACACAGATGGGAAGGGAGATAAAACTGAAATATGAAGGCAGGCGACCCGAGTAGCACTACTACGACGAGCACTTTATGCGCACCACGCTGCGTATGCGTATTATCCGGCCGCCCCATGTATGCGTTTGCAATCTTAGCTAAGGCAGGACAGGAGGCAGGACAGGATGGGCTACAGGAATGGAGCGTAGGGCAGCGGACGACTGCATCTCGCCATAGTTGAAATTCAAATTGGATTTGCGAATGTAATGGACAACGAACAAATATATGCAGTCCGGTGAGAGTACAGAAAACGAGAGGCTGCAGCTTTTAGCTCAAACACATGCCGGTTGCCCAGACAAGACCACGTACTCTATGACACCCCATCTCCATTGTTGGTTATGATTTATTATTCATATGCGTCTAAGGAGGTTTTCGAAATTTTTGAATGCGACAATGAGATCAGAAGAAGGTAATGACAACAGAGATAAAAGTCATAGTAGTAGAAGTATAAAACAGCAAAGATTAAGTCATAGTAATAAAAGTATAAAACAGCGAAGATAATGTCCTAGCCGACCAAAAATCATTCACTAAAAACATTTATATATTATATAAAGGATATAAAAATATGAGATTACATTTTATCGGTTTGAGTTATTCACTTGTTTTTTAGTATTTGTAAAGTATGAATTTAAGACCATTTAAGTTTATACAGAAGAATTTTACACATTTAGTAGCTTTGTAAAATCCTACTTTCTTGACAAAACCGAGAAATTGAAACACACTTTCCTTCATTTTTTGTCTGTTTCTACCTTAAAGGCAGTTTGCTATTTGACACTTCTACTCTACACTGAGAAATCTTTCCATTGTGAGATATATAATGTAATAATGACTGGGAAGAATGGAAAATGAAAAATCTACATTAAATTTAATATATTTTTGTTAAATATCTTAAAGTATGGCAACAGATCTGTAGAGTTTTAACAGCATTAAGTAACTTTCCTGCCGATTTCTGTGGCTGCTGCTCTGCCGCATCTCTGCCGCAGCAACCGCTACTGCGTGCCGGCGTCGCCGTCGCTGCCCAGCGCTGCTGCCTCCGCCGCCTCGGAATCAGTTCGGCTCTCGACCGCCTCCGTTCGGTTTCGGATTTTCAGTTCGGTTTGCGAGGCGAGCGTGTGCGAAGCGCTCAGAAAACTGCGCACGAAAGACGACGGAAACGGGAACTTCTGACTCGAGAAAACGCGCGTTTTCCAAATTCGCAGATTCGCAGATTCGAGTGCTGGTTTTTTCGAGTGCATAAATATATCCTACACTGTACGCTCGCCCAGTGATATCGGCTTATCAAGGGCGGCGGCCAGAGCAGTAGCAACAACCCCGACGCGATAAGATAAAAAGCGCATAATTAAATGTAAATAAATGGGATCTCGAGAAATGTGCAGCGAGAAGAGAAGCAAAAGCAAACTATAAATAAACCATTGAGAAAAAGTGAAACTGAAATTGAAAATTGTGGGCGACGGACTGATAAAACAGCCGCCGGCAAGCCAAGTGAACTCAACTGAAGTGCTTAACCCATGTCCGCAATTAACACTTGGCTCTCCGGCTCCCCAGCTCTCGATATTAGTGTTAATCACTGGAAAGAAAAATATTGAGAAAACCTTCCGGGCCAGCGAACCGCACTCGCTCAGTCCCTTGATTTGTTTTCCCAATATTTATGGAATTTGCATACATTTGTTTGTCATTGCCAATTGTTTACAATTTCAGTTTACTGTGCAAGCAAATAATTTGATTTATGGCACAAGCTCTAGCCAATGTTATAGACTCTTCCCTCTCGGTCAGGCCGAAAGCGAAACACTAAATATTGAAATGATTTATCCACGTCTAAATCGGTTATTAAACGTCTGAATGAATGGAGTTTCAGTAATTCAATCACATTCAACTGACACTTGTTACGGTTTTGGCAGGGAAATAAATTTAATTGCTGGTTTAGGTTTCTGCAAATTTAATTCTCCGCTGATATTTGCAATTGTCTTTGGGGCAAACAAAATACAGAGTCGGTAGCCAGTAGCCAGTAGCCAGAATTCAGAGTCCAGTCGCAGTAGACAAACTTGTTTGCTGCTTTAAAAACACACATGAAACTGGGGTTCAACCTGCATGTTATATTTTCAGGTTTCATTTAATTGCTTTGCCAGAGAAATATATTTTTAGCACTCACAGGGAGCCGGGATATTTGATTTAAAGACACACTCCTCGCGCCAGACAGTGAAGCGAAGTGCACAAATTGTTTCAACTATCGATATGCCAGTGGACACATCCCGAGGGGACGGCTCTGGAGTTGCAATTGGGCAGGGGGGTCACCAGGCAGTGCAGTGCTGACGGCCGACGTGTTGAACTTGAAATACAATTTGTAAAATGTTGTGTTGCCGCTGATGCTTTTCAGCCATTTGCAAGTGTTTTTTTTTTATGTTTTCCTTAACAATTTTTGAGGGTATAGCCGGTTTTTAAAGTGGAATAACTGCAAGCCAAAAACTGAAACAAACTTTTGAATAATACTTCTAAAGTGAACGTAAAATACAAAATTTCGATCTGAAAGAGAAATAAAATCTTCAGAAATTAATTTAACTAAATTAAAGGAAATTATTTTTAAATATTCAGTTTTTACTAGATTTTTAGAACGGAGTAAACTGAGTCATAGGTACCATTACCACTTGAATTCCACAAAAATGTCAATGAAATAAAATACCTCTACATTGAATATAGATTCTGATGACTCCTTCTGAAACCGCTTCATACTTTCTTTGACAATATATTTAGATTTTTTTAAATATAGTTAATTTTACTTTAATACATTTCCTTTGCTCTTAATAAAATCTAAAATTGTTCAAGAGTATCTCCAACTGCGACTGCCACAAGTTGTGCTTAGTTTTTGCCATTCAATATTCTACAAAGCTCACATTTTGTTTTCATTTGTTCAGTTTTGTTTTGCTTTTTTCGTTCGTTCAATTTTCACAGCATAAAGCGTGCAATGTGCGAATGAATGAGACTGAATGTTCCTGTAAAAATATTTGCAAAAAGTTTCCTTGTAAACGGCACACTTTCAGCTGGGTGGCGCGGGGTGTGCAATTAAAACGCCCCCGAGAAGTGCATTTAATTTATGGGCCCCCAGTCACTGAGCTGTCGCATTCTGTCACCTGAGTCAGGTGAATCAAAACATGTTAATGGCTAATTCACTTGATTGATAATCGCGCATCGGTGATGTAAATGGGTTGATTTTAACTGAGTATCGCTTTCATCCCCCTAATGACCTGAACTTTTATGGAGGAGAGCATTAGCTTATAATTAGATATGGCTTTGCCTAATTCTTGAGAACAATTCCACAGCAATTACGTTCCACGGCCGATTACCTAACTCTGAGTATTACGCGGCGTTCGATTGTGTTTTCATTTTCAACAGCGTATGGCTAAAAATAAAAAATACCCACCAAATATGCAGCTCATATTTCTCGCTACAAAAAAACAAGTACACCGAACGAAGTCTGCCTGGCCAGCACAAAATCCAATCGAAGACCAAAAGAAACCAAAACAAAAATATTAGCCAACAAATAAAGAGAGTAGTAATGACCGCAAAGAAGGCTATTAACGAGGAGATCAAAATCGACTTATTAATACCCTAACGCCCCAACCGAAATAAATTATGATTAATGCAGGCCAATTAATAAATTTGAAACCAGTTTTGGCCAGATTCCAGCAAAGCTGGGCCGCATGAATGGGGATTTGGGTGAAGCGCTCAATGGATTGTCCATAAATCTCAATCAGAACTAATTTCGTAATTAGCCAAATGATCGACTTAACGACAGTTAACGGTGCCAGGTTGGCAGCTCGTTCAAAATGGAAAGCGAATCAGCGCCACTTTATTTGCATAGTTTGAACGCCGAAAAGTAATTAAGCAACATGACCGACCGAGTCGATGACGGGGAGAATCTGGGGGGTTCACGGGGTTTACGCTCTAAAAATAGCCACAGTCGCAGCGACAGGTGACGTTTGACTCGCTGTCCAGTTGACCAGTTAAACAACCTATTAATAAAGCGTGAACTTCATTAGTCAGAGGCGAGAGAAACAAATAAGCGAATTAGCATAAGCCGGCGAACAGCTGGCCAGCTGGAGCTGGTGATGGTTCCCATCTCCTCGGCTTTGGGCCAGCGAAATGTGCGAATTGTAGATTAAAAGCCCATAAATCATCCCGGCCAATCACAGCGGGGGCCAGAGGTCTAACGGTCTAACCCCAAGACACCTCTAACGATTGCTACCTGATTGAACGGTGATTGAACAAGGCCGGGGTTCCAAGGGGCCGAGGGGCCGCGGGAGCGCTGTTAATCCAAGGCACGTGTAGACTCTTAAGACCCAAAAATATCACAAAAATACTCCAATCCAAGGCGTACAAAATCGTAAAGCCAAAACAAAAATAATAAAATACATACGGTGCAAAAAAAAACAAAATAAAAAACAAAAAACAAAGACTTTTTTGTATATCTAAAAAATAAAGAAAAAAAATGCATGGAACAAAACACTCTCCATCTCTGTCTGTTGATGCCCCTTTCTCCATTGCTGTTCAAGTCTCGAATTGACCCATATTTCATTGGCTTTTTGGCATTTGACGAATTGTTTGCAGGCCGTCCAAATAAGACAACCTTGGGAATCGAATAAGACTTGCGTCTGCCAGTTCTCAATCAAAATTAAATTTATGGAAAGGGTTTAGGAAGTGGCCGATTGGGAAAATTAGTTCATTTTCTTTTCAATACCTTTTGTTACCAATTCAGTTAAATAATCACCACTATTTCTATTAAATAAGGAATTTGGTTATAGGGTTATGACACTGAAAGGAGTTTAAACAGAAGAGTGTGACCATGATCTTCACCAGCATAAATAGTGCTCCAGTGAAACTTTTGATAAACTCCAACTTTATGGCTTTTATTGATATATCTTATTCGATTTAAACCATTTTTATTAAGAACAAAACACAATTGAGATGTGCACAAATCTAAATATTATTTTAAAACTGTTTTTAACCCAAAAAAATAGTTATAGAAAATGCCATAGGGCATCATTACGAAGATATAATTTTTGTTTTTTTTTATTTCTCGATGCCAAACGGCTTTGTGTCCACTCTTTCTTCTTCGCATTGTATTTATTACCATTGTTTGTTTGTCTTAGATGCTTTTTTGCCACATTTGAATGCCTCGGAGGGGTCTTTTTTGTTTGCATCTATTTTTAGCCACAAAAGTATATCTTGCCGGCTATAGACACATTGGAAAGAAGTTTAATGAACGGATAGCCGTGATGGTAATCGGCGAATGGGAAAATTGGTCAAGAGTTAACCGAACCTGAACTCCGGACCAGGAACTGTCCCCAATAAAGCGATTGGGCGATTATATGTCGAATCACTCTTTGGGCCGCTCACAAAGCGATTTTTCACGTTCTTTACTTATACTTCTAATTGCCGTTAAATTTGCAGCGAATTTTAAGATTTTGTAATTTCCCAGTTCAAATATCGTTTGTACTACCTGAATTCATGAGCCCCGCTCGAATACGTGTCAACAACAATTGAATTTTACCCCCGCACAGGTGAAGGTCAAAAGAATTTTTAATACCGCATTTCAGTTTATTTTTAGCCCTTTTGTTTTTAAATGCGTTGTCAGCTTCAAATGAGTTTAAAAAATATATGTATATTTTCTTCTTTTTTTTACGACTCTCAATCAATTATTTTTTTGTGTATTTTGTGCACACAAAGTTCAAGCCCAAAAATGATGTCTGGCGAGTTTGCTGAAATACGTTTTTTATTTATCATCTTAATTTGCATTAAATTTCGTTGTTAGTCAAATTAGAAACTCCAATGGTTCCACTTTGTTTGAATTATAATTTATGGGCGTGAGGATAGCATGTGACAATCATTTGAATGGACTTTCTAGGCCTAGACAGCATTTGAATTTAAATCTATAAAGAATTCTTAAGCTAAAAATAGTTCAACATTTATTAAGAATTATTATATTATTCATTTTTGGGAAACTGTAACAAAAGGCTTCTTAGTAAAAGGTTAAAAAGCAAATAAATACTTTAACTGAAGTTCAAAGAGCTAGCTAAGTCAGCTTAATGTTTTCTATAATTATAAAACTATCGTAAATTTATATTTTACTTAAATAACTTTGATAGAAAGTGTGTCGCAACAACGGCTGGCATAAAATTCCCCCTCGTTTTGAATATTATTGCTCCTCAAACAATTGGCATGCACACACAAGTGTTTTACAGGAAAAATTGCAATACGGCTTGGCCTGCTGCTGTTCATGAACTGCATTTAAAAATACGAATAGCAAATATTGATTTGAGTTTTCGGCTTCCCCTTCAATGGCCATCTGCGGCTGTTCACATACGAGGGCGAAGCATAAAGCATCTTTGAATGCTTCAATAAGTTGGGGGACAATAAAGAAATAAATACCGAAAATGCTGTGCCGTAAAAGTGCTAATTAAAATCGATTTCGAATTTAAAAAAAAGGGCGAAAATGTGCACAATGTGTGCATACAGAAGTGAGAACCGGATTGCTAATGAAAAGCCCGAGACGGATAATTAAATTTGAACAATCGTCGGTGATTAATAAAAATTGAACCAAACAAAACAGTGCAATTAATAAACAAAAATTCCAATTTGCCGCAGGTTTCGCTGCAAAATGAATTAAAGGAGAGCTGTGATAAAAAATAAATACAAAAAAAGCAAGAAAGGTTGTTAAACACACGCATAAATAATGCGATCAAAATCAGTGACAAAGAGCAACGCTTGACAAACACGAACCCAAATTCCGAATAATCTCCACCCGTGTCCACCAGCGAGGAGCCTCCCCGTCCGCGATGCCCCCGGCTGGCAGTCCGAGGACCTGCGGACTTAGCTGCCTCCTGAGCCTCAGCCTGCTCTTGGGCCTCCTCTCCCCGGGTCGCATCCTGACGGCCGCCTGGTTCTACGATGCCGAGCCCGTGGGCGGGGTGGCCATCGGCTCCGACGAGCATAGCTTCAAGACGCCGGAGACGAAGAACTCGCACAAGTCGCAGAGCACCGAGCTGGTCCAGCACTTCCCCAGCCTGCCGATGACGCCCGGTCACCATGGCCACGTGGCCCGCCGGCAGCTGGTCTTTGTGGCACTGCTGCCTTCCGTGGAGTCGGACAACAAGAACGACTGCATCATGCCGAAGGTGCTGCCCGTGCTGGAGCTGGGCATCAGGCATGTCCAGCGGATGGGCTTTGTTGGCGGCACCCACTTCGACATACAGCTAATATCACGTGACACCTTCTGCTCCTCCAAGTACGGTCCCATTGGTTTCTTCGAGATCTACACCCAATGGCCCGAGGTGAACGCCGTGTTCGGCCTGCCCTGCGAGTACGTGCTGGCCCCCATCTCGCGTTATGCTGACGTCTGGCAGGTGCCGGTCCTCACCACCGGCGGCAATGCCAAGGAGTTCAACAAGAAGTCTGAGAGCTACTCCACGCTCACCCGCCTCAAAGGGGCCCAGGTGAACAACCTGGGCAACGTGGTGCGGGCGATCCTCAACAGTTTCAACTGGACACGCACCGCCCTCATCTATCAGAACGAGAACGCCAAGGTCAAGGGCAACTCGGTGTGTTTCCTATGCCTGGCTGCCATTCACGACACCATCGAGGAGCACTCGGTCTACCAGCTGGGATTCGATACGACCACCTGGACGAAGGCGGACATCACGCGGATGCTGAAAAACGTGGCCATGCAGACGAGAAGTAAGTGGAGGTGGCAGGATATATGTTTAAAATAAATGTATGTAGTATATAAAATCTATAAAATGTTCGCAAAATATACAGATCGTATAGAAAAGCCTTGTCCGCTTCACTCGCTCATCGCATGCACTTGCACTTGCCAATGCATTTGAGCAGCCATCTGCCCTGAACCCGCGGCCACCCCATTGCGTTCGACATTGAAAGCGAAATCGATCTAATTATATTTGGCAAATGTGACGACGACAAGTTCAAGAAACCAAAGCGAAAGGAAATAGCTTTTGCAGTCTATTCCTGACCGACTGGGGAATATATAATTACCACAATTTATTTATGCCCAGACTGTGGGTGCTTTTCGTAACACTGGGCGTATGCGCAATGTTTACAGCCGCAACTACAGGCTATTTGCTAAGTGAAATGTAATATTTGATGCACTGAATATTGAAGTTAATTAAGAGATTGCATTGGCCAGCGATACAGTTATGAAGCTGTCAACTGTCACGGTTAAATGACAGACACCAAATAGTCACATATCAAGCATACGCAGCTTATGCCTGGGGTCCTACCTGCCCGTCCGCTTCCGTTGCCCCGATCGAACGCTATTGTTTAATTACAGCTCATTTAATTTCATTTATTGGCAATTAACACGGTAAACAATTACAATCGTTATGCATATTTTGTGAGGCAGTCGCGGCAATGCGATTCGCAGTTCTATGCTAATTGAATTTTAATGGGAATACGATGCGAACGAAAAAAAGAAGATGGGAACCAACCCCTTTGGATCGACTAGGGAATACGCTCGAAAAAGAAATCAATCAAAGGGTCATTTTATAATTATAAAGATGTGTATATTAAGAGATTATTTGAGGTGCTTGAGTGAATGATGAATGGCTAGAATAAACCCATATTACACGCTTCATTTATCAAGTAAGCCATGGAAAAGTAGCAATAATAATGAACTTATTTAATAGATTTCTTAAATTCAATAAATTATTCAATATTAAATGGGTTTGGCTAGTGACTGGAATACATAATGAATTACCGCCTGTTAAATATTATTTTCGAATTGCCGACAAAGAAAGTCATCTTTATGACACACAATATCTAACAATAGAACTGAGTTCAAGGGCACACACTTTCCTTGTGAAGTGCCCAAAAATAATCAAACTCGCTTTCGAAATAAATCTGTACGTGCTTGGTATTTTTATGAAATCAATGATTTATTGTCAATCGGATTGTTCGAAACAAAATTAAATTACAGCACAGGAAATTCAATTAAAACGTTTATTCTCTGACTTGAAACTTGTGGAATTAGTTGATTGGTAACTTGATATCTTCCTGAAGCCTTTTGTATTGCAAATTGATTTATAAACTGTAAATTTAATATTTTTACGAGTCGACTGAAGTGCTTTAAACCTGCAATTATGTTTAACGACATTTTGCCCGCCTGCAACAGCTGCACATTTATTACTTATTCACATCGGGGCCGAGGCATAAATATCTTCATCGCCGAATGACTCAACAACTGACACAGCTCTGAGGAAGCCAGAGCGTCAATGTAATATTTAAAAGCATCAGACAAATGGGAAAATAAAAATTGTATAATTAAATCAAGTCAATTGCACGTTTTTGCACTGAACTTGAAATTGTCTGGTCCACGACTATGCAGCTTCTGCCATCCATTTTCCAAGTAATTAGATTTGAGCGAGAAATAGTGACGTAGAGGGAAAAGCAAGACAAAACTGCACTCGATTGTCGTCTTACGATTGTCTGCCTTGTGTGCACAAAATATGCTGGTAGCCAGATATCAATGAAAGGTAAAGGCTTCACAATTAAAGTTGCATTTGTTTGCAACATATTTGACAGCCAAACACGAATGCTTATTTGCATATCATGCTCGGTGCACCACACGTCGTATGCGCAATTACATTTGCCAGCTTATGCTGGCTTACGGAATTCTACACGAACGTTTATTCATAACTAGCTCTGACATTCAATTTGTAATTGATGGAATTAACATATAGCTTGTGGGTGGAATCAAGTTTTAGATTTGGGTTACATTTAAACAGAGTAATTGCAAATGTTTGTGAAATGCATAAACTTGTAAAGGAAGGCAGGATAAATCTAAATAAACTGATACGTTTGAATACTGAGTGCTGGATAAGTGATTACTAATATTACAATTCTTTGAATATGTAAATAAAATAGTTAAAAAGGGATACTATATTATTTAAAATTAAATGGAAAATTACTGAAAGAGCACCAAATATTGTTACACATAATTCCCCAATTCTTTCCTGCTCCACAACGTATCGAAAGCTCTTTCGAGTACTGTCAAACACGTATCAGTTTGAGTATGAAGCACCATTAAGATCTTTGGGTTTTAATTTAAGAAACAATGTGTTTTTTTTCGTGCCTTCCTTTTGAAACTACGTTTTGCACTCGCTGACGTCAAAGGAGCTGACAAGTTGGGGCGAGAGAAGCTCAACAGCTTTTAAATAAATTAATACATTTTTAATGACAAGAGCAGCGGCAGCTTCGATAGCTCCCGCAGAAAAAGAAGAAACAATAAATTCAATACAGATACTTTTTCTATCTCGTTTTGACTTCTTCATTTTTTTTTTCATTTTATTTCTTTGCAGTTGTCATAATGTGCGCCGATCCGCAGTCGATACGTCAAATTATGCTGACAGCCGAGGAGCTGAATATGATCGATAGCGGCGAATATGTTTTCATCAATATCGAATTATTTTCGCGGTGAGTATCTCGGCACTAGGCAAACGTATGAATTACTTAACAGCGTCAGCGGGGGGTCAGTCACAAAAGGTGATCATTTATGGCAATTGCCAAACAATTTGTTGCCTTTCACTTTGATCAAATATAAAAAAATGAGAAAAAAACCACGCGCACTCTCGAACAAATATTCTTTACAAACTGCGCATGAGGTTGTTAATGTTATGAAATGTACCAAGCGCTGTCTATAAATAGCTTCTGCATTTGCTCACAAGAGCCTAACTATTTTTAAATTGAGGAAATTCCATATTTCGGCACATGGCGTTGGCAGATCGATTAAACCCCCGAACCCCGGCTCCGACTTGAACAATGGCCGAGAGGCAAAGTACCCAGACTCAGACCTCAAGCCATATTCGATGTGATTATCCAAACATTAGTGCTGAGTAATGGCCAAGCAGCTTCTTTGTCTGCCCCATCAATACATAGCTCAAAAGCTCTTTGTCTGACCCGCCTCCAGGCCAAGCTCGAGCCGAGCTGGAAAAGCTGGGGAAAATTCGGTGAAGTGGCAAGGTGACAAGGTGAGAGATGCACGCTCCTCTCCCACTCATTTTCTTTCTGATAGTGCAAAGAAAATATAATTGCAATCGGCTTCGATTTGCATGTGCATTAAATGCATTCTAATCGCCCGACCTTCATGACACTCGCAATCAATGGAAAAATGTTGTTACTTACTAATCTATATACTAGTGGACAAGAGCGTGTGTGAGTGCCGGTATATGCATCGGATTAGCTAATCAATTTCCTGCTTGCAAACGCTCCGAGTAAACAGACTATATAGTGATAAATTCTATCATTAGAATCCCCTGGGAATTAGTAGGGAAATTGATATCTGAGAAGTATTTTGAGTTAAAAAACAAATTAATTTCTTTTTAGAGCTAAAAGTTAAAAATCCAATTTTAATTGGGGGAATTGTCTTTGCCTTTTAACATCATTTTAATTATATATTTCTTTTTCTTCATATAATTACTTTCAAATTTAAAGCTTATAATATTTTGAAGACGGTAAAAATATTTATAAATGATTTATTATATATTAATAAGCAAGTATGACGATTCCACTTCCTCTCGTTTTAATTCTAATAGATTAGGTAGCAATATATCTATCAAATTAAAGATATCTTTTAAGAACCTATAAATATATTTGCTATTTATTATATTTATTCAATAGTTAATATAAAAGCAAGCAAAACTCGAGCGGGCAGAAACACATGCAAGTTCCAGATGATAAGGAGGGGCTAGTAAATTCCGAATGCAGTTACATAGAATCGAACTAGGTATAGGTGTGTTCAGTGGATCCGCACACTTTACCAGTCTATTTATAAACAATTTATGACGCATATCAATGGCTGGTAATAGACCCAAACTGAAGGCGGCACAAAGGCAAATTAAAACCGTATTGATAAGCGAAAACTACTTTTGAAAACAAAACGAAAAATCAAAGTAACCCGGAATGTGATTAAAAATAAAAGGGCAACTGCAAAAATCACATACAGTGTCCGCCATCGAATGGGTTTTCTTTATTAAGAGTCAAACTAGAAGATTAGTATGCCAATCACTGGAATCCCTTTGAAATTCTTAAGGGATTTACGCCTGTCACGGTTCAATGTTCAAAGATGTCATTAAATATCTTGATACCTTTTGATTATGGAAATTAAAATGATTTCACGTTTGGTAATAAAAATTAATAAGGTTTTCTTTTATTTGACAAAGAAATATTTTAGCTTTCTGATGAAGAAGTTTGTTTTAATAATAATAATAAAGGCTATCAAAACATTAAGAAAATATATATAAAAAAAATGTGCAACCATTTTTAGGTTCAAAAGTCATCTTGAAACCGGTAAAGCGTCTTTCGTTCAATTTCTTAAAACCGATCATAAATTTGTTATAGCAACAGGCCACTGTATGTGCATTAGCAACCGGAGAGACTGATAATTTTGTTTATTATTTTTCTCCGCCTTACAGGGTTCCCTATCTGACATCGCAGCCCTGGTATGAGAAGAACGACACGGATTTGAATAATGAGCGGGCCCAGAAGGCCTACACCGCCATGCTGACCGTAACCCCAAAGCAGCCGAATGACAACGAGTACACCCGGGTCTCCAATGAGGTGAGCACTACTTGGGGAGCGGCTAGGCCGGGACACGGTGGATCCATGCATTTGCATGGAAATGGATATGCGGAAGCCAATTTGAAAATTTTTGCAGATTTCTTTTGTTTTTCCCCTGTGTGTGTGTGTGTGTGTGGGCTCTGTGCTGCGCTCATCCGATCCTTTTTTGGCCAGCCTCATGCATACTCAATTCCCAGGCACGCTGCCCCCCATAACCACAGCCTATTTAGCATGAGCATGGGACTGGGAGAGAAGAGGGGCTGGGAATTGTAAACATTTTTCTGTTGATACATGGTAAATTTACAACAAACAAAGCCGACAACACCTGGGAGCATTTGCTGACCAACTTCACTGGAAAGGAAGCGGCCCTCGAAAAGCCGAGGCAGCCACCTGAAAAGTGAATGAATTTGCAGTTGCAATTGCTGATAAGCAGCCGGGCAGCATGTGAAACGGGGTAGCCCCTTTGGACTATAGTCCGTTCGTCTGGCTAATGACACCTTGGCTCGCCACGTATCTGTTAGATACTTAGGCCATGCACAGAAGGAGGCAAAATGCGAACGACAAGCTGATGATGGTTTTCTGCTTGCCTAGGTTGGCCTACACTCTGCGGAAGGCTGGAAAATTATTAAAAGGAATATATTGAATAGGTATATAGAATCTCAATATTTCAGTTTAATAAGTAAATTAATATATATAAGTATTACAGTAATACTACATATTACTTTATTGTTGTCAGTATTCTTTAGTTTTACTTTATCATTCCCTCCACATTTTCTGAGTGTATGCCAATAATGACAGTACTGCGGTAGATGCACAGGCTTACAACCAGCCACACCTTCCATCTGCAGCCTTTAAAGATTGCAGCTTAACTCTGCCCCTTCTTTGGCAGAAAACTTACGCTCAATGGACATTTGCAACCGCAACTCCGGCCAAATCCCGCCAGAGTCGCCTGTCAAAGGAGAATGGCGAACGAAATCCGCCGGTGGCACATCGGAGTGCGGTGTGCAATAATTTCCACATGGATTGTGACAAAATGTCGCAGACCAGGAGGACCTTCGTCTTCCGTTCTCCTTTCTCCGTTCCGGGCGAGCGAGCGCGTAATTGAATTTTCACGGGGGCCAAAGCAATTAAAGAGGAATGGCGCCAGACGCCAAGAACGGGGGATAGCAATTGAAGCCCCACGGCAACGAAAATTGAATGGGTTTAGGTTTAGGGACCGAGGGACGGGCAAGCAGAAGAGAGATTAATGCGTTGGGATTTCGCATCCGTTCTCGTATCCATCCACAGATCAAAGCCATTGCTGCCGAGAAATACAATTACACATTCAGCGACAACGAGCCGATTTCTGCCTTCGTCACCTCCTTCTTCGACGGGGTCCTGCTCTATGCCAATGCCCTGAATGAGAGCATCCGGGAGGATCCCACAATGCTGACACGCCCCATTAACGGCACAGACATGGTGCGACGCATGTGGAACCGCAGCTTTACCGGCATCACGGGCAATGTGACCATCGATGCCAATGGCGACCGGCTGTCCGCCTATTCGCTGTTGGACATGAATCCCACCACCGGGCGCTTCGAGATCGTGGCCCACTTTCTGCACAACCGGCTGGAGTTCGAGGCCAACAAGGACATCCACTGGGCGGGCGACCGCGAGGAGGCTCCACCGGATCGACCCAGTTGCGGCTACGATGGTGCTTTGTGTCCCGATAATTGTAGGTGTCAAACCAAAATAATAAGAAGCATCACCTCATCTTTTGACCCTTCATTTTCCAGCTTTGCCCGGCTATGCAATCCTCTCGATCGTGCTGGGAACCATGGTGATCGTGATGGCAGTGTGCTTCTTCTTCGGGTATCGCCACTACATCGCCGAGGCGGAGATCAATTCGATGAGCTGGAAGGTGTCGCTGGAGGATGTCATGTTCCGCGATGCAGCCGAGCGCGGATTGCGCGGCTCCTTCCACTCTTTGGTTAAGCAAAGCTCACAGCTGACCCTAATGTCCGAGGACATGGTGTCCATCAATGGCGACCGCCAGATCTTCATACCCGTGGGCATGTTTCGCAAAAGCAAAGTGGCCATCAAGCCGGTGGAGGTTTCCAACGTGCACAACATGCTTACCCGCAGCCTGATGCTGGAGCTGAAGCGCATGAAGGATCTGCAACATGACCATCTGGTCAAGTTCTACGGCGCCTGCTTGGACCAGCGGCGGAGCTTCCTGCTCACCGAGTATTGTCCCAAGGGCTCGCTGCAGGACATCCTCGAGAACGAGCAGTTCCAGCTGGACTGGATGTTCCGCCTGTCGCTCATGCACGACATCGTGCGCGGCATGCAGTTCCTGCACAGCTCCGACATTCGTTCCCACGGCAACCTCAAGTCCTCCAACTGCGTCGTCGACTCCCGCTTCGTGCTCAAGATCACCGACTTTGGGCTACACAGCCTGAGGAAGTCGCAATTCGACATGGAGAGCGATGGAGGCAATTGCAATAGTCATGCTTATTGGAGCAGTAAGTAACTTAAATGTATAAAAAGAAATAAGAAATACAACAAGAATTCAATGATAACAATATTTCCAATTTATTTTTGTATTTATTTAGAGCTTTTGTGGACTTCCCCCGAACTGCTGAGACTGGAGCACCAGCGGGCCCCCGAGGGCACACAAAAGGGTGACGTCTACGCCTTTGGAATCATTGTGCACGAGATAACCACTCGACAGGGCCCCTTTTACCTGGGCAGGTGTGCGTACGAGAAATCGCCGCAAGGTATGCCATGAAATTGTTTCTCCTCTTCAGATCCCCTGCCCCTCCAGCTCCTCCGCAGAGCGTACGTTTTCGTGTTGCGGCCGATTTCGTCTGAGCGGAATTTTAATGCCAGATTTTTGCACATGTTGCGGTTACTCCGTCCGTCCAGACAAGTTGGCCACTCCGGATCGTTGTGGCCCTGGGTATGTGTGGGACTGCGCAAATTAGCAGGAGACGTGCTCGACAATCTACGACCAAGAATCACTTAATTCCTGGGCGAAGCGAGAACGGCACAGGCAGGAACACAAAGTTTTTGTGTAAACGGATTAAATACTCTCTAATAATTAATCTAAAAAAAATCACTTAGTAGTAGCTTTGATTTTGAAGGTTTAAAGAAGAAATTACTTAGATTTTAATATTGAGAAAATCAATATTAAAAAGTAATCATTAAAGCTTGGTTCCAATTTTTGCCAATTCTCTTCCTCCTACTGCTATGTAAGGTCACCTCACTTCAAACCAAATCAAGTTAAACCTAAAAAAAAGCAAAAAAAAAAAAACAGAAACGTGCAATATTTTTTTTGTTGCGCTGAGTTTGTACTGTTTTTTTTTATTGCTGCTTGTAGTTGATGCACTCAACGCCTCCTGAAACTAAAGGCCAACTGCGAAGGGACTCTCGCCGATTTCAATTGGCGCCCGAAACTTGGTCTTCAAGTTGCCACTTGGCGAATTCATCAAATTATGCACTGACTTGGCGGCTGTGGGAATCAGGATTCAGTCTCTCCCTTCGCCGCCACTCGTGCCTTGCCACAGAATACTAACTGGCAACTTTGCCAGCTGCCGGCGCTTGTCGAGAGTTGTGTCTGCAGACGAATTTAATTGCGGTCTCAGCGCACTGGAAATCGAAATCAAATTGTAGAAAGGCAGGTCGAAAAATGAAAAGTTGATCCCCCCTGCTTGTAGACCCCCACAAGGGCAAATCACGAACTGTTGTTGCGGTCGGGCACGTCCGAGAAGTTCCTGGATTTGTGCCCGAAGCAGCGGTCGTAAGCGAAGAGCAGCACGGCCCTGCAGCCGGGTCTTTTCATCCTGGCCCTGCTACGGTCCCAGACTGCCTTTTCAAGCTTTTCCCTGCTTCTGTTGGGCGGGGGTTCCTTGAAGGCGGCTATTACTCCTGGCGGCTCCTGCCACGAATAGTAGTACTGCCCTATATGCTGCCGCTCCAGCTTGTTCAGCCACTCGATGCGTGATCTCCCCCAGCTACAGCGGCAATGAGGCGACTTCACACAGCCTCCAAATATGATCTCTGCATCTGTGGGTTCGCGTTTCACATCCATACCGCCACTCTGCCGCTTCCGGGATTTGGACGTCTTCTTCTTGGGCCCATTGGCCATGTTCCACACGAGATCCGTTATCTCATCCTTCGTCAGCGGCTCCTTGGGCCGACAGATGGCGTGCAGCAGTAGCTCGTGTTCGTAGCACGGCCTCAGCTCGTGCGGCTTCGGTGGCTTCGCCTGGAGAAATAGGCTGAGCATGTCTAGGTATTGTTTCTTTGACCACATCTTGGCAGCAGTGGCTTTGTGTGCGTGTGCGGATGTCTAGGCCAGGCAACACGACCTGTCTGATGTCTACAAAAAATTATACATAAAACGAAAAATTTACATCACAAATAGCCAACAAAACCGAATTTAATTGAATTCTAATCCAAGGCCTCTCTCTACATGCCCACAGAAATCATAGAACTGGTCAAGGGATATCACCCGCAGAGGATGCAGAGACCTTTCCGGCCGGATCTCGAACCAAATGGCGATACCAAGGCGGACATTAATGGCATCATCCGACGCTGCTGGGCGGAGGATCCAGCCGAGCGTCCGGACTTTAATACACTCAAGTCCATGATTCGCAGGTTCAATAAGTAAGTGTAGAATAATGTCCTTGTTAAGATTAGAATAAAGTATAATACGTAACTCCCTTAATCTACTCCTTAACAGAGACAACGAAACGGGCAACATTGTGGACAACCTGCTGAAGCGCATGGAACTGTACGCCAACAACCTTGAAGAGTTGGTGGAGGAGCGCACCCAGGACTACCACGAGGAGAAGAAGAAGTGCGAGAAGCTGCTCTACCAGCTGCTGCCGCAGAGCGTGGCTGCCCAGCTCATCAGTGGCCAGCCCGTGGTCGCAGAGACCTTCGACCAGGTGACAATATACTTCAGCGACATCGTCGGCTTCACGGCCATTTCGGCGGAGAGCACGCCCATGCAGGTGGTGCAGTTCCTCAACGACCTGTACACCTGCTTCGACTCCATCGTGGAGAACTTCGATGTGTACAAGGTGGAGACGATCGGTGATGCCTACATGGTGGTCTCCGGGCTGCCCATTCGCAATGGCAACCAGCACGCCCGGGAGATAGCCCGCTTGGCTCTGGCCCTGCTGGAGGCAGTGCACAACTTCTGCATCCACCACCGGCCGGAGGACCGCCTGAAACTGAGGATTGGCCTACACACCGGTGCCTGTGTGGCCGGCGTGGTGGGCCTGAAGATGCCACGCTACTGCCTCTTTGGTGACACCGTCAACACCGCCTCCCGCATGGAGTCCAATGGCGAGGCGCTAAAGATACACATCAGCGAGACCACCAAGGTGGCTCTAGATGAGTTTGGCACCTTCGTAACCACCCGGCGGGGCTTCGTGCCCATGAAGGGCAAGGGCGAGATGCTCACTTACTGGTTGGAGGGCGAGGTGCCGCGCCCCGACGCTCTGATGTCGCCCAACAAGCTCCTGCTCTCGCGACGCTCCTCGCTGAAGCAGCCGCAGCGAAGCCAGTCGCATCATCTGCACAAGCAGCACTCCGAGCTGGTCGTGGCCACACCCCAACCAACCCAGTTGCCGCCGCCCACGATCGCCCTGCCACCGCCACCGCCGGCGAAGGAGTCACCCAATCTGCGCGTGAAGCGCAAGATCAGCTCCAGCTCGCCCAAGCTAAATGGCGGGAGCTTCGACTACCACAAGACTGAGAACCTCTACCTGGATGCGGCGGCTGCCCAGAGGCCCTGCGACATCTACAGCAGCCGCAGCCTGCGCGACATGGAGGAGAGCTCCGACAGCTGGGAACTGGCCCACTTTCGGCTGCCGCTGAGCGGAGCGCTCAAGAACCACCACCACCTCAACCTCAGCAACCAGAACAACAACAATAGCCACGGCTATGTCCATTCGAATTCCAGCTCCAATTTGAGCGGCATCCTGCAGCCGCCGGCGATGGGATGTCCCAGGAGCCGGCTAAAGCCCTCGCCCACGATCTCAACGCTGCTGACGGGCGCTCCGGGCGTGGACACGTGCAGCATGGGCAGTGGCCAGCTGAGGATCAAGTTTGCCGAGGGCGATGAGGCACCGCTGCTGCCCACGTCGGCGCCACCGGCTGCCCCTGTTCCTGCTCCCGCTGCGACTCAAACAGCCTTGCCACTGGTGGCCAACAGCCCGCAGCGAAGTGCCAGTGGCCAGAACATTCCGGGGGACAGCAACCACTTCGGCTACCTGGTGAAGAGCTACAAGCAGCAGTGCCCTCCGGTGGCGGGCAGTGCCGTCACGCAGCCGCTGCTGGCCAAGATCAACTCGTAGCTGTAAGCGGGGGGCGTCGCCTCCCACTCCCACTCCCCCCCACTCACGTGTAATCATGCATATTAAGTGTACTTGTTTGTGATAATAAGTTAAACCCAAGTTGAACAAGTTAGTCGTGCTAGACCGAATCAAATTCGAAATTCGTATACGGGAAATCCTCTAAAAATCTAAAATTTTGTAGTAGTCTTCGTAGTTTCTAGTAACGCCCTTTCCTTTTACTTATAAGTAGCGAATTTTATATGTTACCGAACAACAACAAACAAAAAACACTCGATGTAAATAACTTTACGCCCAACCGATTTGTTCCTTGTGCTTTGAATATTCAGTTTCTCCGGACACTCAGACAATTAGCTTAAAGTAGGATATTATTACCTAGGGCTAAGCGTAGAAAGTTTGAGCAAATTTCTTATATGTAAAGTATTAGACGAACATGAATATTTATTTTAACAAAATTGACGAATAAAGAAATCTGTATGAATTACAAATAAAGCATATTCCAAAATGAAGCATTACGTTTCCTAACTCTAGGAGGACTATATTTAATTAAACGGTTAGTCTACAGCAAGCCTTAAAATAAAACTAAAGGTAATCTAATAGAATAATAGATTTAGTTTTTAAGGAAATATAAATAGATATAGGCTATACTGGTAGGTGGACTGAACAGAACTGAACTCAGGGATTCCTGGGGGATTTCCTCAGGGATTCCTGCAGGATTTCGTCAAGGATTCCTAGAGGAATTCCTTAGAGATTACTGAAGGAATTTTTTTAACTTTAACGGCTTTTTCTCCAGTTACAATTTTTGCGTTTTTACCTAAACGTTAGTATTAAAATGAGGTGGGAAAGCTAATTGAATTTTCTGAAAATTGAATTTTTCCTTCAAAACTAAATTTTTTTTCGTAATATTTCCATTTGGGTTTTTCATGTTCAAATAGAATATAAACCTGTAAAAAACAGAAATAATGTTTGTATGCTGATTTCCCACACGAATTACGAGCTCTATTGTGTCCACAGTCGGGAAACTCAAAGCCCGAGGCGCTGCGGCACATATTCCATTTTATTACAAATTGCTACTAACAAATTTTTTTGTATAATCTTCGATTCCCCTTTTGACTATTTCGAAATTTTCACTACAAATGCTTGAAAATTCCATAAAATAAAATTTCACGAAAAGTACCAAAATTTTGACCGTTTACATGTACAATGCATGTATTTACATTTTACATGCATATGTATGTATATCGCTTAAGTACCAGGGACATACATATATAGCGTTAAAACATATTTTTTTGTTATATTTTATTATAGTTATTATGGCTTAAATTACATAAAAAAATAATAATAATAAAGGTACTTTTGATCGATAGTTTTGCAGTCACTACGTCATATGTTTTGGTAAGTGTTGGCATTTTAGCTATTATCCCGCTAGACTTAGCGTAGATTAAGGGACATATTATAGCTAATGTTTGTGCAAAATTGTCATAATATAAATAAAAATAATAATTTTATTTACAAATAGCTTATAATTTATAATTACTCAAATTTTTGCACGCTGTATTCTCTTATTATTTTATACTGGGGATTTCTTCAGCTACCGTTAAAATTTTCTCGCTTTTTAGCTTCTTTCCAATGATAGCTCTTTTTATATCGCAGTTGGCATTACTGGGTTTGAGTCGGGCCGGAGTTGACCGCAGTTTATCCGTTAATTTTACTTATAACTTTATCACCGCAAACAATAATTGTGGTGATATATTTAAAGCGTCTCCTTGGCGTGAAAGCGGGGAGAAGGGCTCACAAACCATCCCAGCCAGCCAGCGGAGAGAGCGTTGCATAATTTTACATAGCCAATGTGTTGGATGAGTTGCAACTTTCCACAGTCCAGAAGAACCCCATTCACGGAGCTGAACGCCGGGTCTCTTGGTGCCGTGCCGTAAAAGTTATCCACTAAATTAAATTAACACATCACCGAGTGCACACCGCGTACCGGGTGGAAAAGTGATTTCCCTCTCGGTGCGAACTGATAATTTCGGTGATTAGTTGCGAAATAGCCGCCCCCATATAACAAAGCAATTGTTATCCGGGCTGTTCCAGTCACAGCTCCACTTTATCGGGCACGTTTCCATCGGAGCTATCAGAGCTGATCAACGCGCAGTTGTATACAGTCACCGCAATGCGCTACTGTCCGCCCAACGTGACCCTCAGTGAGGTGTGGACACAGCATGGCATCTCGCACTGCTTCATGGACACCGTGGGCCCGGCCGTTTACGGCGGGTTCCTACTGCTCTTCGGCTGCATCCAGTTGCTGATGTACCGGAAGTATGCCACCAGGATCACAGATCCCACGCAAATCTCCAGGTCCCGCCTGTACGCGCTGCAGCTCTTCCTGCTGCTCCTGCTCCCGGTGCTGGCAGCGATACGGTTCCTGCTCAATGCACGCATCTATACAGACAGTGCGGTTTACGGATACATGGTGAGTGGAGATAGGAACCGGAAAAGAAAGCTCTTTGTAACCTGCTCCCCTTACAGCTATTCTCCACCAGCGTTGTGTGCTTCTGCTACCCATTCAGCATTTGCCTGATATACAAGGAGCGGTTCTACCAGCTGCCCTCGACGCCCACACGTGGACACGGGCTCATCCTGCTGCTCTTCTGGACGCTGGCCTTTATCAACGAGTCGCTGGCGTTCATCAATCTGCGACACGAGGACTGGTGGTTCCATCTGAAAACGTAAGCTATGGCAAGGTATCATTTGTGTAGATATTTAACTACAGTTTATCTCTGTTTCCTACAGCAACAAGGATCAAATTGAAATGGGCCTGTTTGTCACCCGCTTCCTCTGCTCGCTGCTGATCTTTGTCTTGGGCCTAAAGGCCCCTGGAATCATGGCGCCGTACAACCCTCACCAACGGCTGGACAATGACACCTCGAGTGAATCGCAAGGAAACGTTCCCACGGGTTCGGCTTTCAGGAACGGTTGGCGCAAGTTGCGCACCCTCTTCCCCTACCTTTGGCCCAAGAAGGATCTGGCGCTGCAACTGGCCGTCATCGTCTGTATTATACTGCTGATTGCCGGTCGCGTCATAAAGCTGTTTTTGCCGATTTATCGCAAGATGTTGGGTAGGTCAGGTTTTGTGCGGAAGCATATTACGTAGAATCATGCAATGCTAATCTCTTGCCTTTATAGTGGACAGTCTGACCATTGAGCCGATCATCTTCCGCTGGGACTTTGTCCTGATCTATGTGGCTCTGTCCTTCCTGCAAGGCGGCGGCACTGGGGGCATGGGATTGTTCAATAATCTGCGCACTTTCCTGTGGATCCGAGTGCAGCAGTACACGACCCGCGAGATTGAGATCGAGCTATTCCAGCATCTGCATCAACTCTCGCTGAGATGGCACTTGCAGCGAAAGACGGGCGAGGTTTTGCGAGTCATGGACCGCGGCACGGACTCGATCAACAACCTGCTCAACTACATTGTCTTTTCCATTACGCCCACCATTCTGGACCTCATTGTGGCCGTCGCCTTCTTCATATACGCCTTTAATTGGTGGTTCGGACTTATCGTCTTCCTCACCATGTTCCTGTATATAGGTAAGGATCTGTCACATTATTCGTTTTCTCTATTATGATTTTGGATCTTCTTTGCAGCCTCTACCATTGCCATTACGGAGTGGCGTACCAAATACCAAAGGAGAATGAACCTAGCGGACAACGAGCAGCGTGCTCGCAGCGTGGACTCTTTGCTGAACTTCGAAACCGTAAAATACTATGGAGCGGAGGGCTACGAGGTGGACTGCTACAGGGAGGCCATCCTCAAGTATCAGAAGGAGGAGTTCTTGTCCATGCTGACCCTGAACATGCTGAACACCGCCCAGAACATTATCCTGTGCCTGGGCCTGCTAGCCGGATCACTGCTCTGCGTCTATCTGGTGGTCCACCATCAAACTCTGACCGTAGGTGACTTCGTTTTGTTCTCCACGTACCTAATGGAGCTGTACATGCCGCTGAACTGGTTCGGCACCTACTACCGAGCTATCCAGAAGAACTTTGTGGACATGGAGAACATGTTCGATCTGCTGCGCGAGGAGGAGGAGATCGTGGATGCGCCGGGCTGCTCGCCACTTCTTACCGCTGGCGGTGGCATTGAGTTCTCCAACGTAACCTTTGGCTATTCACCGGAAAAGGTGGTGCTGCGCAATGTGAACTTTTCAGTGCCCGCCGGGAAAACTGTGGCGATTGTGGGACCCTCTGGAGCGGGCAAGAGTACTATCATGCGGCTCCTCTTCCGCTTCTACGATGTGCAGACAGGAGCTATTCTGATAGATGGCCAGAATATCAAGCTGGTGCAGCAGCAGAGCCTGCGAAAGGCCATTGGCGTGGTGCCTCAGGATACGGTTCTGTTCAACAATACTATTTTCTACAACATCGAGTACGCGAAGTTGGGTGCTTCCGCCGACGCCGTTTACGAGGCTGCTCGAGCCGCCGACATTCACGAGAGGATCCTCGGTTTCCCAGACAGCTACGAAACGAAGGTAGGCGAGCGGGGTCTCCGTCTCAGTGGAGGCGAAAAGCAACGAGTGGCGATTGCCAGAACCCTCCTGAAGGCGCCCATCATTGTGTTGCTGGATGAAGCCACCTCGGCCCTGGATACTCACACAGAACGCAACATTCAGGCTGCCTTAGCCCGTGTCTGCGTCAATCGCACCACCATCATTGTGGCCCACCGGCTCTCCACCGTCATCCATGCCGACGAGATCCTTGTGCTGAAGGAGGGAAGCATTGTGGAGCGCGGTAAGCACGAAGAGCTCGTCCTTCGTGAGGAAGGCATCTATGCGGATATGTGGCAGCAGCAGCTAAAGAATCTAGATGCGGAGCAGAGCGGCTCCGAAAACGGAGACGCCAGTGCGGAAACAAGCACTGAGAAACGCAGTGCGAGCGGGGCTGGAGGAGGAGCAGGACCCAGTGGGGCTGGACCAAGCGGTGCTGGAAAGGGTGGAGCCCACTTCAGGGCAGGACATGCTCATGGGGGGGCGCGCTAGAGCTAAGAACATACACAAAATACTTTCTGTTATTCCTGTCTCCATGTGATTTGTGGTAAATTGTTTTGTTACGTATAAGACGTTCGTGCAAGTCCAAGTTCGTCAATAAGTAATCGTATACATGCTACTCTTATACAAATAAATAACATAGATTTTTATAGGCAATCTCTTGGAGCTTTTCAATGCGTTTTTAATCATTTCGGTGTCACAACATTGTCTATTTTTAGCTGCTGCTGTTCTGAAATATTCTTTATCGGCCTAAGGTTGGCTTATTTACACCAAAAGCATTTGAATGATAAGTACTTTTTAGGAATGTAAAATAATTAGGACCAGGAAATATATTTAGATATATTGTGTATAGTATTATTTATGCTTAGAAACGAATCCACTTTTTAGGACGTTCCTTAAGAGCAGGTTCCTCAGGTTGTAAGAGAGAGTCAAGCCGCTCTTTGGAACGATGATGCTTATCAGCAGAACCTCCAGCAAGGCCAGCACTCCGGCTGTTAAATCCGATCGCTGGCAGCCTCAGTCCGAGTTTGGATCGTGAACGGAGCAGACGTCGAGTTGTGTTTTGGGAATTAGAGACGCTAGAACGCTAGCGATAAAGGAGGAAAAGCGGCGGCCTCTTTGAAACATATCTGATAGTACACAGACGTATATATATACATATATTCCCGGTTATTACATTAGCAACTGTGTGTGCGGAGTGGAAACCGTCGGGAAACTGTGAGAAAACCCGCGAGTGTCGCGACCTCGGAAGGAAGCTGTGCCGGCGGCCATGAGGCGATTCAAGTGTTCCGTGTTCTTGTGTACGTGTGAAGAGAGCCAGAGTAACCTAGTTGATAATCCCAACTATATCAGAAATTAATTCAGGAACATGACGTAATGATTCATTGACGAGCGCGCATCAAAAAAGAAGCCGAGGAGCAGCATTGATTAAAGCGTTTTGCGATCATATATTCATATATTGTATATATACCCTATATACACACATGCACATCGCGTATATATATAAGAACGAATTTCAATTGATAATTGAAGAGTTTATTGCCCATCCGCGCCAGAATGCGACATGGCGAGGCAGGGGAAAAGCATCCGTCGAATTGAACTTCAATTTCTCATCTACATCTATCTATCTATCTATATGGCAGATCTTTTCCTGATCTTGGACACCGGTGGCCATGCCTTCAGCATTATTGGCCTCAACAAACAGATGCTGTACGATTATGAGGGCAATGTCCTGGTGGGTGCGAAACCCCAGGACGAGGGTCATCCCTCCCCACCCACCTCCGGCTGGATAGTGCGCGGAAAGCTTACGCTCCAGCGGCAGAGCGAGCTGGTCCTGGCAGCAGCGGTGAGTTCTTTGATTTTTTTAGGAGAGCGCATCTGTTTCTGGAATTATTAGGAAGCATATAAGAAATGTTTCGGCTGATCTCCAGCGACCCGGTCAAGGATTATTTTAATTCCACTTGGAATAAAAATATTTTTGTTTATACAAAAATAAAAATACTGCCATGTGATCACTTTTCTACAATTATTTCTATACGCCTCGGTTTGTATATACAAGAGACACACTCATATGTAAATCAATTGAAAATCAGTGAAAAATCGAATCAATTTATTGATTTCATTATCAATTTGTACGATTCAATCAGCGCATTCTGGAGCCCTCTCCCCAGCCCCTTCTCCCAGCGACTCTTCTCGGGCTCCGCAGACGCAGAAGAAGAATTCGCAGATGAATTAAAGACAATTTAACCTTTCACAGAGAGAGTCAGGAGGAGGAGCGCAGCCGCGCTCACAATGAACTGAACTCGGCTGTGAACTTCTTCCATTGAGCCCCCACAGATAATGCCAATACACACAGCCGCATCATCGTATATACCCTTCCCTCCTTTGAGTGCGGCGGCCTCTGTGTGTGGGTAATCGGCTCTGATTGTTTTGACTGAGCAGCGCTACTCTAGGAGTAGCCCTGGCTTATCAGGCATCTCCGGGACCTGGCGGAGATGGCGGCATGTGTACGCCATATGAGAGCCGATCGCCGATCTGACTAATTTCTGTTTGCCAGATAAATGACTTATCAGCCGGCTCAGTTGTGCCCGACCCTCTATAGTCGATCGGAGATTACAGCATCGGGGGCTTTCCCGGCTAATCGAAGCGTTCGCTCTCTCTTTTTCCAGCTGGTCATTGACGATGTAACGCTGAACAACTCCGGTGAGAAGTTCCTGCAGAACAAGGAGATGTACCCGCCCTACAAGCCCTTCAAGATAGTCCTCACGCCGGAGGGCGCCATTTCGCATGTGGTCTTCAAGGAAGCGGATCCCATTTGGAGCATGAACTTTAAGCGGGCTATTGCCTCGGTGCTGCAGTTTCAGATGAAGTCAAGCGGGGCATTTGTCGTGGATGAGGTGAGCTTGCGGTTATCACCTTAAAGAAACTTCTTCCTACGTTTATAATTTAATGAATCAAAAATTTTCTCCCTCTAATTTTCACCAATAGCTTGGCATCCATGGTACCTGCCGCACTGAGTATTTTGTGTCCAACAAGACCAGCTACATCTCCATTCGCAAGACGCCGGAGCTGAAGACCTGCCATCCCTACTCGGAGGCGGTGCACACCACTCGGAGCAACGTGCCGCCGAATACCTGCGAGTATGACCACCAGAAGAGCGTGATCATCGGCAACGAGGCCGTCTACGGAATGCTGCCGCACAACGAGACGGGCTATTTCTTGAGCACGGCCCACGCCAAGGGTACCACCCTGATCCACACATTCGAGTCCACCGGGGAGGCGCAGTTCATCAACTCGGAGTTGCTACTCAATTTCCAGAACGAGTCGCCCATAGACAATCCCATCGATATTGAAACCTCAATGGGGCCAGAGCCCTCCAATCTGGAGTTACAACCACTAGATCCCAACGATCCCACCGGCGGAAGGAATCCTCAGCAACAGGAAACGCTGGTTGCCCAGGCGGGCTCTCTGCTGGACATCTTGGCGGAGGGTCTCGAGAGCACGGAATTTAAGTTCTCGGAGCCGTACGATTCAACGCTCTCGGACGTGATCAAGCTTCTCAGCGAGATGGACTTTGATTCGCTGACAAAGCTCTACCGCGAGGTGGACATCGGCACCTCGTACCGCCAGGAGACTATCCGGAATATCTTTCACGAAATTATACCACGCATCGGAACCAAGGCCTCGGTCTTTCTTACCCATCACCTGGTGGTGAATAAGATGACCAAGCCGCAGATAGCGGTGCAGCTGCTTATTCCAATGCCCTTCCACATCTTCGAACTCTCCGCGGAGCTGGTTCACAAGTGCGAGGATTTCCTCAAGATTGGGCCGGATCGCTCGGATGTGCGACAGGCAGCCATCCTCAGCTATGCCACCCTCATCCACAACGTGTACGTGGCCAAGGGCATCGACAAGGAAGAGTTTGAGGAATATGTCCAGAAGTATTTCAATGCCTACCTGAGTAAGTGAAAGTATCTATGGGGACTACTAATTTTACTAATTAATTTTTAGTGGACTTGAAATTTAAATATTTAATATAATCATGATTCCACCTATTTACAGGTGATCGTGACTTCGATCAGAAGATGCTGTACCTGCAGGGTCTGAACAACCTTCAGTTGGGCAGCGTGGCCGACTACCTGGAGCCCATCGTCCAGGATCCCAACGAGCACGAGGATCTCAAGTTTCAGGCAGCCTGGACGACTTTGGCGTTGGCAGACAGTCGGGCGGAGCGCATCTACGAGATATACTGGCCGATTTTCGAGTCTCGCAACGCCAGCCTTGAGCTCAGAGTGGCGGCAGTCACCCTGCTGTTAATCTCCAATCCCACTGCTGCTCGTCTGATCAGCATCCATCGCATCATCCAGAGCGAGACGGACCCGCACATGATCAACTACTACAGGACGACGGTGACCAGCATATCGGAGACGACCTATCCCTGCTACCAAAAGCTGTTAGTTATCCTCCCTTCCACTTAACCAACAAGAAATTAAGTCAGACATTGATTTTACCAGACGGCGCCTTCTGTCCTACATGCACCGCCATCTGCCCAAGAAGCCGGAGCCGCGCTATTGGGTCACCGGCAACTATATCTTCGACTATCGCGACTCCAAGTTCGGAATCGGAGCGATGCTGCAGGTCTTCCTCGTGGGCGATCCCAAGTCTGACATGCCCGTGGTGGCCTTCTTCAAGTTCGACACCGAGGCTCTCGGCAAGTTCACTGGTCAACTGGCAGTGAGTAAATCTTTTGGAACTGAAAACTAAGAAGAAAATAATCTTAATTCCAACCCTCTTCCAGCTGTACATCAAGGCGCGCGGTCTGCCGGATACCATCCTGAGCAAGATGCAGTCGAGGAATGACACCGAACCGTTCACCTTCAAAAGTATCAAGACGCTGCTGGCCATGCTGCAGGCACCGATCGTCAACTCAAAGGACTTGCACCTGGAGTTCATCCTGCAGATGGAGGGCAAGACGGTTCTCTCGTACTACCTCAACCAGCGCATGTTCCGCCAACTGACCTACGACAACAGTAAGTGTAGTGACCCGGGACCTGGGCTCCCAATTGAGTAATCACTTGGATACACCCTTAGTTCTGGAGCGCATGCAGCAGATAATACGGACGGACAGTCACATCAATATGCAGACGGTGCGATGGCCATTCATGAACCGCTACTCAGTACCCACTGTGCTGGGCACCTCCTCGGACGTCCTGCTGCAGACCACAGTGCTGACTTCGCTGCGCGGCAATATAACCGAGCAGCGCACTCCGCCGATATCGAAGCATACATTAGAGATCGATGCCCGATACTCGTCGTACGCCTCGGTTCGCAGTCGCAGCTATAATCCGTTCCTGAACCTGGACCACGAGATCAACCGGGAGCAGGGCTTCCTCATCTACATCCCCTTTAGCAGCGAGCTAAACCTCAATGAGAGCGGCAGTAAGTGCCGACGCTACTCCTTCTCACGGCCCCAGAACCTGACCAGCGGCCTGTCCTTTAAATCGCGAGCTGTGACCAAGACCCGGGGTCTGATAACCAAGACAGCGGCGGCGCCCTTCGAGGAGATCATGTTGCCCGAAAGCCGAAACGATGTGGTGAGTGTTTTAAACAAAAAAGTGAAACCGAAGTGAAGCTTACTTATTCAGCTTAAAATCCAATTTTAGGTCCAGCTTCTCAACTACTCCATGCCCGATTTTGGAGTTCAGATGGGCATCCACACGAACCTCAACGAGCTGATCAAGTACCGAGGGATGCTACTCAAGTCAGAGTTCACGGAAAAGTACGTCATGCGTGTATAAAAACATTTTTCACCTAACGAATGCTTTACTTGCAGTGGCTTCTCCGGCAACATGGTGGTCAGTGTCCTAATGTACGTATTTGGCTTCACCCAGCTGAGCTCCATCCACCTGGGACACGATCGGAACTTTACCATGCTACTGTACAACGAAAAGGCCACTAGAGTGAGATCCACAGCCTGGTTAACTTTACAAAAATTATGAATGAATTAAAATACCTTTCAGATCGAGGGCAACTTTTGTACGGAGGATGTGTTGAAGACTTCCGAGCTCAAGGGAAAGTTAATTGGCCTAACCCTTGAGCACACAGATAACCAGCTGGAGGTGCATCCCGCCGAGGAGTCGGCACATGTGGATGCTCTGCACAGGTGGAACATCACCCTGGACGTCCAAGGCTCGACGAAATCCAACTGGTTTAAGGTGATTGGCCAGATACAACGCAACTCCAAGGATGACGAGGAAGACTGGAAGGTGAGTGCTATTCGTTCGATTTACTACGGGACAAATTTATTTAACCAAAGATGAGATGATCCTCCTGTCGTTTCGGTGTCTTTCGTTCTGTCAGTGTTTAAGAATAGTTTTGTGGTGGTGGAATCGATACTTTTTTTGGGCTGCGAAGCGGGCGGGTATCTGGGTATCTAACCCTCCTGTCCGGCTATTTCGAGCTCCTCCTCGGCATTGATCAGGGCCACAACGCCATCCTGGAGCGTTTTAACCAGTTCGAACTCTGTGAAGCCAAGACGTCGCTTGTTCGAGATGTCCATGACGCCATCTTCGTTGGCTTCACCATCATTTCCGCGTATCTGCAGCTGCAGCTCCTCGGCGAGGGCGATCAGGCGATCGGGGTCCTTGGCCAGCAGCGGCAAGCGGATGTGGACCGACGCGCGCAGTGTGGTGCCCACATTGGTGGGACAGGACGTTAGGTTTCCGTAACGCGGGTGGCGCACAAAGGTCAGGCTTTTCTCAAGCTCTTGGAGACCGTTGACCAGGCGGTTGTAGACGTCACCAAAGTCTCCACAAGGCGCCATTGACATGATGCGCACATGGTCCTCACGATTCACCCAGATGATAAAGGTCTCGGCCGGATTATGGTAGACACCGCGACCAGTCGGCCAGAAACGATAGGCACCGGCGGTGGTCAGCTGCTCATCGCCACGCTGGAAGAGTATATGACGCTTGACCATCTCTGCTTGTGTCTCGGCATCAATGTCCCCAATTGTCAAGTAGGAACCTATCAGTTCCCCGTCCATCGTTTCAGTAGCCGCGCGCACCCTGTCTTCCACCTCGATGAACTGTTTCTCCGTGAGTTTTGGGAAGAAGGGGAAGCCTTCGATGTTGCGCGCCAGACGAATGCGCGCCGACAAGATGTACTTGCGCTCTGGATCCAAGTTCTCAATCTCATCCACGTTGCCAAAATCGGCATCCTTCTGTAGCACATCGTTATCGTTCTCCGTCTGGCCATGGTAGTCCTTGATGATGGGGTCAAAGAGTTTATTGAACACGTCATAGCTCTCTGCATCCGCGGCGTATATGCCCACGGGGGCTTCGTGGTGATCAAATCCAGCCACTGCGCAATCGTATAGGTAGGCGTCCACAGGGGCCGAGGTGGTGACCAGCATGTACTCCTCCAAGAGCTCAGGGGTGAGGTATTTACGCAGCAGCGAATTGACATTCTCCTCATCATCCATGAGGGACTTGTAGCCAGCAATAGTGAGCTCCTGGTACTCCTCCGGTGACTTTTTGCTGTAAGATGGAATAAAAAGAGGCAAATGAGTTGAATTTGTATAGAATTAAATCCAATAAATGATAACTTAACCAGTCTTAAGAACTTACATTTGACCGCGCAACCGCTCCAGCTCTTGCTCCAGCTTGGTTATGTGCACCTTGGCCTCTTCGAGGTCGTTCTTCATGACATCGTACTGGGCATCATCCGGACAGCTCTCGCACATGAACTTGCGCACAAAGCGGATGGCATCCTCGGGCTTGTTCTGCTCCTCGTAGAGTTTGATCAGCGCCTTGCTTAGGGCGTCGATGACCCCAGCACGCTCCAGATACTTGCGGTATTGCACCCGTTTCGATTCAATCTGGTCAACGATTAAATAATACCTATATAGATTCAATAGCATTAGCTAGGCTTATCTCCACTCTTACCGAAGTCATTTTAAAACACGTCTGATGAGTCTGAGGGAAAGACAAGTAAACAAAAATTTATAAAACACAACGAAAAGGGAATGCTCTCAGTCGATATGGCGGGTCCGAAAGTCTTTCGACAGCACTTGAGCTTTTACCGATTTTTGGCGCGTTCTTACAAAATCAAAAATATATTGAAAATTTTTCCTAAAAGTTTACGACGAGAGAAATTCGTCCGAACGTTATCGTTACTGACTGCCTTCTACGACTGAGCCCTGCCTCGGTGCCGTATTGATCAAACGAGGCGAGGTACGACGCCAGGCCTACCTGCCAGCCTGCTCCAGTCAGTCCGGTTGCCAGACTCGGCTCGGGACGCATACTTCCCCCGGAATGTGGGCCACCAATTGCGGCAACTGCTC
The DNA here is from genome assembly GCA_018905715.1 of Drosophila lini. NCBI lineage: Eukaryota > Metazoa > Arthropoda > Insecta > Diptera > Drosophilidae > Drosophila > Drosophila lini. The sequence goes on from JAEIIL010023107.1 coordinate 76,459, forward strand.
GAGTGGATGGGTGGGTGGGTGCTTGGCTTGTGTAATAAACTGGCACGCAGGACGAAAGGTGGGCGGCAGGCAGTCAGGATGTGTGTGTGGGCCCGCTAATCGTTGCCACAGTTGTTGTGGCCCCATTGTCTACCGTTTCGTCATGGTAATGGGGGCCTCCCCGATGGACTCCCCAGCATTAAGCCCTGGCTGTCTTGTCTCTACACTGTTGGCCGGGATTGTACCTAAGGCAAGAGAAGTACAGGGTGTCAAGACCGCCGCCTAATGAGAGCACTTGACTCGTGCCGGGACTCAAGTCCATTGTTGACTTACTACCATGTAGCATCTAATGCAAGAAAACAACCCACAGTTGGGGAAACAGGAATAGCAGCCTAACATCATTTAGAATATCTTTAGGAAATGCATAAGTAATGTATTAAGTATTATTTCGCAGGTAAATTCAAATTATGTATTTATTTATCTTGCGTCACTTGACCACTTTTACGTTTCCCTCTCCTTTAGGCCTGCACAAAGTTGACTTACGAGCCTCTGGTGTTCACCAAACGACCTCACACACTCAACGGCAATGTGGTGTTCGGCGTGGCCACAGTGGAGGGTGAGTGCCCGGAGAAGGGGTCCGCGGTGCAGTTTGCAGCTCGAGCTGGGGTAAGTACAAGGGCTGGAGTAAGGACTTCAAGCTAGGGACGGAGTTAATTACATTCATCATTCCAGCCATCAGAGCATGCCCGTGCCTTCCTGAGCTCCGAGACGAGTTTGCTCACCGACTTTTGTCCCAAGGAGGTGCTGAAGTTCTCGCCAATTCCCACGTCCAAGTACTGCAAGCGCAGCAATTTCGA
>JAEIIL010023108.1:0-10183 GCA_018905715.1 Drosophila lini
AAGCAAAAAAAAAAATTTGGGACAAAAATTTTTGTTTACATGTATATCCCCCCTTAAGCATACGACGTGGGGTCCCCCTCATAATTATGCACAAAGGGAGGTGGCCTAATTCAGCCAGCAGTCCTTTGCATGACTTTTGTTCTCTTCATTCTCCTTCTATATCCGCGGCTTAACCCCCTTTGATAGCTGATAATTAAGTTGAAAAAAAAAAAAGAAGGAGCCCGGCCCTGGAAGCTTCTGCTGTTGATTATTATTTAACCTACCCTGAAAAAGAAAGCAAACGAGGGTAGAGGGAAACACAGAATCATTTCTCGTAATTGAATTTCACTCCCCAGCTTTGTGCCAACTTTTATTTGTTGTTTCTCTTTTTGACGCAAACAAAAACCAAAAAAAGGCAAGAGAAAACCAGAGCAATGATTTAAATAAATACACAAATGCCATAAATGTGTAGGAAACTTTTTAATTACTTTATATGCGAACGCATTTTGAGCTGTTTTCTTGTTATTGTTTATATTTAAATAATTTCTTCGTTGTGTCGCCTCTCTCTGACCTTGTCTCCGGCCAAGTTGTTTTCCGTTTGCTGAATTATTACCATAAATTTGTGAGCTTCTTGCTGCCTTCCCTCCCCCCCAACTAATTAGAAGTGTTTGTTCCGAGCAGGCTTCGCCCTATTGTGACCCTGTTTGCGTCCTCTTGGTGTGTGTACGTGTCATAAAAGTTTTTCATAAACTTTTTCAGATTTTTTTTTTGTTGATTGCTTTGACACTTTTGAGGAATTTGGCTTGTTGTTTTTGTGCCTCTTGAAACATAATTGGATTGTTTAACAAAACGAAGCCAGGATGATTGGCAGGCTTTGTCCTTCTTATTCAAGAATATGGGAGAATTTCTGAAGTTGTATATTCTTTTGCACTCTATTTTGGTTATTTATCTAGGCTGTGGGGTAAGTCTTTAATTTGGGAAATTATATCAATTTATTTTAAATTTTGAAGCCTTGCAAAAGTCGTGTTTAAATTTAAAATCTAGTTATTCATGGCAATTGTAGCGAATTTGAGTTCACTCAAAATTTCTTGGCATATAAGTTGGCAAAGTTGGTTTAAAACCTTTAAAAAATCAAAGTCATATTTCATTCTAAAGCCATTCGATAAGAGGAATAATACAAGCTTTCTTTTTCCGCAACTAAATGTTATCCTTTTCGAAAGCATTTAAGCCTCAACATATTCTTAGGCAAGCTTATTTTTCCTATTTTTTCCAGGGTTTTAGTTTTGAAATATCCCCAAAATCCATATTTAAAATCAGAGAAAACTCTTGATTTTCCTCTGCTTTGGATCAGCTTTCATTTGGCATTGTTTTGTGCATTATACAAACTACCGACAATCTCATTTAAGTTTCTGCTGCTCACTACTCAGCCCAATCCGAAATCCCTTAAAAGTTTCCCAACAGCCACAGCGCAACAGTTAGAACATTCAAAAGTTTACATTTCCAGCTCATTAACTGGCGCAAACTGTGAACATTTCTCTAATTCCCATGCAGCCGGGGAATAGAGCAGCCGCATTCCGACAGCCCGCTCCTTCTTGACCTTCCCGCAACCCAGAGCCAGAAAACAATGACAGGAGCAACAACTAATGCTTAAACTAAGCACATATATTACGGGTAAGAGATGCCAGCCAGCCCCAACTATGTCTCTCCCCGGATCCGGCCGAGACACGCTCCTGGAACTTTGCAAACTGCAAGGAAAGTTGCAGAGGGAAATTGATAAAATTTCTTAAAGTCGCCTGGGGGACACATTCCTGGAGATCCAGCGACGAGACCAAGGCAGTTCCGGGACTCCTTTTGGCCTTTAAGGATTCGTGGCGAGTGAGCGCATAATCATTTGCCAGTCTCATTTGCACTAAGTGGGGAATTCGGGACGCAGGACTTGGGCGGCAAGATGCGTGCGCACACGCTGCAGCTGCCAGAATTTGCATTTAAAACTGTTGACGGCATTTTATTAAGTTGAAGATAAAACCAGGAAGGCCACAAACTAAAAAGTAAAACACGAAACTTTCCCAAAAGCTGCCGACCGAAGCTGTGAAACGCCATGCAGCCTGACGCCCAAAGGGGTGGCGGGCGATGGGTGTTTTTGGGTGGAGGGGAGGCAAGCCCGCGTACAAGGGCGGGGGTTTGGGATAGAATATTAAGGCGGACTGAGAACCGCAGAAAGCAGCGAATGTTGGGGAGGCACAGTAGGATTATGTTATAGTTACTTGCTTAAATACTGTTATTAAAAATTTATAATAAGGAATTTAATACGATTTTATTATCAAATATTTATTGCAGCAGAGTTTTTCTGGAATTATTATTTCTGTAAATAATAGTTTTATGAGACACCACACTGTGCAGCATCTATAGCGCCGCCCTGGTAGTGAGTTGTGGGTCCTAATGCCGCCTGCCCCACTCCCGCCAACCTTCTAGTGGTCGACGCTCGACTTTGTGTGTTAAGGGATATGTAACTTGTGGGCTGCCTTACACAACCCCACCCCGTGTAACCCTTTCCGCTGCCAGATATATGTAGTCTCTTTGGCGACCCGCTCGCCAGTTGTAGGTTTTATTTCGGTGAGCGCTTTTTGTGGGGCCCGAAGTTGTATGTAAACGAAAGTGTTTACAAAATGAAGTTGCCACTTGAACGAGTAAACAAATGAATGAATTCATTGCTTCCTGGGGGGACGACGGGAGGAAGGACCCCTTCCGGTCTGGTAGTCCGCTCTTCGGGGTCGAGTTTTTTGGCCGTCGTAGGTGTCAAAAGTTAAAGCATTCGAGCGCAAAAGTTGCGCAAATTTTAAATGCTCTCCGCCATTTATACATTTGGCGGCGGAGCAACTTTTTCGGGTCACAATGTGGGCGAGGTCGAGTGGGTGGATGGCTGTGGTCGGCGGGTCAGAGGCCGGAGGGGCAGAGAGAGGGTTTGGGAGGTGGCGCGTGTGCCAAAGCAATTATTCCTCGCTGGCAGCAGTCTAAATTGAAGCCGCTAATAGAGCCAGAGCTGCCGGGAGCACAGCTCAGTTGGCGGGACAGTTGCCATAGGCTATGTCCTCGATTAAGTTGAGTTGCTCCCGCAAGGAGGCCACAATTAACTCTCGCAGATTGGGGGGGATTTTGCGGCTAGGCTTTAAATTGTATTTTATTAGGTCACTCGGCTATACTCAGGACCTTAAATCATGGCATTAAAGAGGCTAGAAATCGGGCAAGATTTTTTTTTTTTATAAATTCTCTAGTGCTGAGTTATATTTCATAAAAAAAATAGGGTTTGGGTATTATTCTTACTCTCCTTTGGGTCCTTTTCTTTTCCAAATACTGCATTAAAATGTTACTTTTAAAAGTCTTATTTCTCTTTGTATTTCGTAATCAATTAGATGTAAATTATGCAATCCAACCAGAGGAGCGTTGAGCCATTCCCCCTATTCATCCTGACTGCTTCCCTCTGACTACCGAATACTAAACACTTTAGGCAAATGGCCATAGCCAATGGCCATTGGCCATAAGTTATGTCATTCATATTTTCCACTTTCGCACTTCATGACGATAAACCATTTTCGCCTCCTTATATATCAGGGACTAACGAATATTAGACCGAGCGCTCCCTACTTTGCTTTCTATAAACTACATAGACGGCACTGCCACCACCAGCAGAGGCGTGGGGCCACAGAAACAAGCCGGCAACAAAACCCCAGAACAGACAACTTGAACTTTCGCCCTGAAATTGCGCAACAAAATGCAAAAGTCAAAATTCTGCGGTGCTGCCGGGGAGGGATAGGGGCGGAGCGGAGGAGGGCGTGGCTTTGAAATGAGCGTAGCCAAAAATTCTGTACTGTTGTGAAAACCTAATGCATGCATAATCAACTTTGTTTAAACTTGGGCGCCGTTGCCAGAGTGGTTGTTGGTGCTGCCGTTTATGCTCCAATTGCTGTTAGCCCTCTTGGCCCGGCCACGTTGTCCTTGTTGCTGCTGCCGCCGGTTGTGGCGCCTTATCTCTCTGGCTAAAAAGGCGCCAAGTTAAACTCAAGTTAAAGGTTCATTTCATTAATTTGCAAGTCGCATTTAGTGCGTCGATGTCGACAGAAATTTGCATTTAAATCCCGTGGCAAAACGAGCAGAAAAGCGTCGAGAGTCGGCGACGACAACGAGGAAAGAACTACAGGGGATTTTCGATGGATGCCGCAGCAGGAGTGGCACAAGATGGTAATGGTTGAAGCTCGGATCTGGCAGCTAGTAGAAGGGAGGTGGGAGATGGCAGTGTGGTGGCCGGAAGCGGATTTCGACGGCTGCCAGGCAACTTATGTCGCTGGCAGTAACTGGCGGATACTCTGCGGTAGACTTACACTTTGCTGCGGTAACTAAAGATAGAGAAGTGCACTACTAACTAAAGAACTTACTTGTATTTATAAAACCATTAGCAAATAATTTTTTAAGTTGAAGAAACAAAAAGCAATAAAGAGCGATACAACTTTATGAGATAATCGGAAGCTTAGGTTAAGTATTATTTTAATAAAAAATCTATCTATATTTCGAAGAGTTTAGTTATAGGTTCCATTTCAAATTCTTTTTGTATCCTTGAACTTAATACAATGTTGTATTAAATATTAATAACAATATTAAGTTATATTTATTCACAAGTACCCGTTCAGTAAGATACTTGAGCTTGCGACCTTCTCTTCTTTCGGAGGCTCTGCAAACAGAAATTGTTTAGCAAATTAAGTTGCCACTTGAGCCGCTGATAACTTTTTCCTTCTCGCCCTTGACTACACTCGCTATCTTTTCATTAGCCATTAATAACTTGATATCGATGAGCGGAGCAAGGCCACGAGGAGAGCAGAACCTTGGGGCACGAGTGGCCCGGATGGCGTGGGTCTCGGTTTCCGGCCAGTGGGCGGATGCTTGCCACAAGCCGGCAATTGGATATGTTGCCTGGACAGCAGATATCCATTCCATTCCATTCCATTTCGCCCGGATTGCCTGCGGTGAGACGCAAAATTATGCTTGCCACTTCTGCATACCCGAATTCTGCTAATTGGCTGCCCATTTGAGTGGTGCCCGAGCAGGGGCACGGCCTCGATTTCGATTGCCCCGCACTCTGGTTTAAGGCTTTAACGCTGCCATTACGCATACGCCGCGTGGCCGCATTACAAGAGCAGCTCTCAGAGCACTCTATTGCCTGATGCGCGCAACGCTTCTTTGCATAATCAGGAGGAGTCCCGGTCGAAGAGTCCTCCAGTCCGCCAGTGCTCCAGTCCCGATTCAAGGCCCTCCGCTAAGTGCCGCGTGAGAAGCGGCACAGCTGCTCTGAATAGGAGTGAAATAGGAGCCGAGAAGGACACGGCCAGGACGTTGGCTGCCCGGGACGTAAGCATCGCCCTGAAGCCGTTAAAATAAACACAAATTATTTGTGTAAACTTTGCCGAGATCTCCCACACTTAGCATCTACATTTCGGAATATGAATCCAGGGCTAAGTGGCCACTCCCCATTCAACGGGCTTTGACTCTGATATGGGGCCTTCTCGGTGGAAGTTGATTGATTGAAATTGATCGTCCTTCCACTGAAAGCAACTCCTTGGCTGGCGGGGGGAAGGGCTGGGAAACCCTTCTCAGGCCTGTCATGTCAACAGAGCGGAGGAGTTGAGTTTGCTCCTGGTCGATTTCTTGGGTCAGGGATGGTTAGGTATGCGAAACATGCAAATCGATATGTCAATTTGTCACGCTTTTCATTTTGGATGCTGGCAAAATAGTTCAAAATTGAAAGGAACAACAAAATGGTTATTTGATTAATCCGATAAGGATAATAGAATTATGTAAATTTTACTCATACCTTTAAACTGAAATGAAAAGAACTCTATTCCTTCGTTGAAGGGTTTGAAGCGTTTATGTACACGGAAATGCACTTGGCACAAACTGGTTTATTTAACATTGAGATATATAACATACTATAAAATATTTAGCACTAATAAATTGAGCAAAAAAAAAAAGAAAAAATATTTAAACAGACCCCTATTTAGGTGTTTTATTAAATGTATGTTTATGTATATTATTTCGTTAACTATTACTGCAAGTAATTTTTTAATATTCTTAAACTGTCTAATTTACCTTTTTAAGTACAGGAAACCCCCTTCAACATGACACCTTTATTTTCTTCTACAACTTAATTGACTCGATCTCGATCGAGAAGTCTTCCAGTTGATGTTCCCTTCGGTTTACCATTTCAACACCCACACAATTTGGAACATAACTCATTGACATTATAAACGGCGAGGGCGACAACAACGAAAACGACACCGAACGCCCCATTCGTTTTCCGTTTGAATAATTTTCGAGTCAAAAAAGAGACACCTAAATCGCAGGCGAATGTCGATTCCTTCCCGCTTTTGTCAGAGGTTGGCTCTTTAAACGCCGCCGCTGGAACGCCACATATTGTTGTCATTAATTAAAACGTTTTATGGATTACATGGGGCGAGGCGAGGCGAGGCGGAGCGTGTTATTCTTTTTTTGTGGGCGGGGGAAGGGGAGCGTGTATTTTCACCTTTCCGATGATTTTTCACCATTTTTCAGCCCGCCACTAAATCACTTTAATATTCAAATATTTTCAGAGTCGCAGACCCAAAGCGAAAGAATGAAAGACAAACTCAAACAATAAAACATAAAAATGTCGGGGAGATGCCGAGGCCCCCGACAGGAAACTGGGGAGCATTCCCGTCCCAGCAGTTTATTGATATTCTATAGGGGGGTTACGGCTCGGGGATTTGGAATGGAGTGGAGCGGAGTGCTAGCGGTCGGGGTCCTAGGGAGGAGCAAGCGCTCGCTATAAAAATGTCACATAAATACCAAGTCGAAGATGGAACTTTCTTGGCTTGTAGTTTTCGGTCTCGGCTCGTTTTTCGACAGTTGTGACCCAGTTTTCGGGCCGAAGGAATTCCAATTTAGCCGCCAGGGCTTCAGTTTCTGTTGGGGATGTGTCGATGGCGCTGCCATTACCATCATCCGGCTGCCGGAAATTAAATGCAATGACAGGCAAGCCCGGCCAAGGCCCCAACCGCATATTTTAACCCTTTGTTGACACTCACACACAGCAGCCTAGCCCATCATCCGGCCCAGGCCCCCACCGTTCACTTCACTTTGACGCCTCAGATGTCAGAGGCAAGCAGCTCCTTTAACCTGTCGTTCGTGTTTGTATTTATGAAATATGCCAAGGAGGTGCCAACTCCTTCTTCCTCGGGGATATCCTGCCAACTGCACATCAAAGGCAATTCCCAAAGGAGCCGCCAGAGAGTTTTCGGCTGACTTTCGCTCATTTACGAGCAAAAGCCAAACATGCAAATGCAGCCAAAAGCAGTTTTTAATTTATTTTATGCAAGTTGCAAAAACACCAAAAGCGAAAATTGTCAAAGGCCGTGTGCCCCGAACACAAAGGATGAAATTCAGAAAAGTTCGTCCAGGCTTTGTAGGGTCTTAGCAGCGGGTCGAGGGGTCGTTGTGGGTTAAGAGCTTCGCGGGCTAAGAGCTTTGCAACTGAATATGAAGAGTTTTGACGGCAAGTCAAAGGTGTTTATCAAAAAAGGAAAAAAGACAAGTGCTCGTGGTCGAGAAAAAAGACTTTAAAAATATATAAAAGAAATTAAATAACATTGCAAATCCATTTATATTCACCAAATGATTTCTAGGGAAAACTTAGATTGAAGACATTTACTGAAGAGATTGATTAACTTCGAGCCGGAATCTATTTGGAAACAAATGCCACTCTACTGTTAATTCCCAGCGTCAGTGTTTTTCCCGCTTAAATCCACTTCGATCAATCCAGCCGTCACTCTTATGAAAACATCTTCTAATTGCGTATCATTCAGCTAATGACAACACTTCCCCAACTTGCCTCCAATCGCTTGAAACTGCATTAGCAATAATAGCACTTCAAATCCAGAGCACCGTTGCTCCACCCCAAGCCCTGAGTCCCGAGTCCTGGCTCCTGAGCTTCTGAATCCTGGTGCTGCAGCGCCTCCGAATGCAAGTGTCAAAAACTTAATTAAAAACGCGTTGCTCGAGTTGCTCGACCAAAGTGCCAAGGCAAACAAACTTCGGCGCCGGCTACAACTACTTGCGCTTCTTGCAACTGCAACTACAACTACAACTACAGCTACAACTGCTACTAAGAGTATATCCACTGCCACGGCAGCCACTTAATTAGACGTTAAACACTTGTAAAACGCTCAGCGATAATGGATGCGTGAGAGTACTGAGCCCTCGAGAGCCGGAGTTTGGGTAATGCGCCCGGGATAAGAGACAATTAGAGAGCGGAAGCAAAGACAAATTATATTAGAAGGGCAGATAACTTACAAAATTAAATGGAAAAGAATACATTTTAATTTCTAAAATTTCTTTATACTAATTATATTTATATTTGAAAATGTAATCTATACTAGCAACCTTTCTATTAAATTGAATTTCCGTCAGAATAATTTTAGCTTGTTACCTGACAATTACTGTTGCCTGTGGGCTCATTGCATTTTAGTTTTACTAATTAAAATCAGAATGCAAACTGAATTCAATTAATTTCAATAAAGATTAAGCATTTATTACAGACATTTCCTTATTAAAAGTTGGAATCGCGGCTACATAGTTTTACAATGTAACCACAGAATAATTGGATCTAAGAATCATCCACTTGTTTTGATGCCCATAGCGAATGTGCTAATTTTTTAAAGCATCAACTATGTATTTAGCAAATTAATTATCCGTGCCGAGTGGTGGATGGTAAGGTGCGGAATGCCGGGCCGAAGATAAATTCTCAGTTACCTGTCCGTGCTTCCAACTTGGTCATTAGTTAATTCACTATGCGGAGAACTTACCAACAAGCTAACCATAAATACGGGGGTTCCTGTTCGAGGCATTAGAAGCTACTGGGGAGTTGCCAAAGTGAAATCGTGTAAATTGGACCACACAGACACCAGAAACAAGCCCGACCAGGCCGGGCCAGAACCGGAGCAGGCCGGGCCAGGGCAAAGCATCAACTCGGCTGAGCTGGGAAAGTTTTGCATGCAACTGGCAGACGAAGATGGAGCGGGCGGATCTCCATGCATATCATGCATATGCAGTGGCAGGCGGGCAGGGCTTTCGGGGGGATATTTCGGTCTCCCCTCATATATATTTTGCATAAATTATCATCCGAGACCGGGGCGGCCAGGCAACAAACAAGATAATGCCACAGCGGTGCAACATCATTAAGGAAATTACTTGTAGTACAGACAGCAGGTACTTACTGCTCTTAGTTACCCAGTTACACCATGGATGAATACACTGTAAGAAAAAATTCAATTGAAATATTTAGTACTATGTAGTAAATTACTACTAGTAATAGTTTGTTAGGATGGCCAGGCAATCTCCCCTGTTCTCTCAGTGCCTTGACCAGGGAAAATTATCATAACTGCGGCAAACTCTGGTCGCGACGTGCGTTCTCAATATTTGTGATGCAAAAATAATTAATGTGAGAAGAGCTTTGGCAGCTTGGTCTGGTTTTGGTTTCGGTTCTGGTCTCAGATTCTCACCCTGATTCGGATTTGGAGTTGGTTTCTTTCCCCCTGAGTCAGGTTGTGCGACTTTTGCCGCTTTAATAGTGGTTGGTTTAATTAGTTTACCAGCTCGTTGCTGTCATGCCATCGAAGGGCTTACAAATTAGTCTATTTGCTGAAGTTGTCTTGTTGATTAGCCTTGGATTCAGTAATTCGGAGGGGGAGAGGGAAAGCCAGGTGATCAAGGAAAGTCACGAACTATAAAACAAATTAAGGTATCTAACGTTTGAAGGGTTGGGTTGTAAGGCCAGCTAAAAGTATCTTTTAAGAGGTACTCTTTCAGTAAAAGTATATTCTTATTTAAGTAATTTTTTCTTAAGAAATACATTTATAATTGATTTCTTAAGGGGGGACATCTGAGTAACTGGCAAAAAAAAAGCCTTTTTTCTGGAATTTTTTTTGGCCAAATGAAAAAGCCAATCGAAAAATTTTAAAGTAGGTTTTATAATGTTATATGTGAAGTACAAAATACATTTTTTTGGAATAAATCTAAAACAAAATGGCGGCTGTGCAGCATTTCTTCGTAAGCCCTTTTTTGATAAAGGGGGTCCATGGCCGAAAACCTAACGTCCTTAATTTTTGATCTAGAACAAAAAATC
>JAEIIL010023109.1:0-12772 GCA_018905715.1 Drosophila lini
AAGTGGTTTTGAGAAAAACGCGTTTAAAGTTTTAAAATCGTATATATTTACATGAGAGGCGTCGCCGCAGAATGGAAAATTTCGACACTTAGACACATTTTCCGGACTCTATGTTTTGATATGTTATTTTTAAGACCCTAAAGTATTTTTTAAGCAAAAAAAAAATTTTTCGATTTTTAAAAAAAATTACTCAGATGTCCCCCCTTAAGCAGCGAACTCGAGCGTAATCCAAGCAAACATTTGAAGACAATTCAACTTGCCGGCAATCAACAGTAACATTGCCCAGCCTTATCCTAGGTTGGGATCCCTTCAAGCTCTCGAAATAAAAACTATTACAAACAATTGAGTACTGAGTATTGAGTATTGAGTGGGCGCTGGCTTACCCGACCGACAGCTGATGGTGGCACTCCTGGTGGCTGCATCTTCTCCTCCTCCAGCACCTCGCTCCTTGCCATTCGAAATTCGGGGGCCATTCCTCAGCTCCGTCAGCGAGAGCTCAATGGAATCCGCATGAGCCATCAAATTGTTTTTGGTCTGCAAAGGAGGACAAGTGAAAGCAATGATCTGCGATGTGGATGCGCTGGCGAACCTTTTCAATTTCGTTCATCATGAGGGGCGTGACCTTCGGCATCTGGTCGTTCTTGCCGATGGCGCCGACAATTACCTGTAAATCGTCGTGGCGCTCCTGCAAAATGAGCAGAGAAATGCATCTGTTAATACAATTTACTTATTTATTTTTGTTATAATTTCATTATCTAATTTAAGGGTCCATTAATATTCTTGAAATGAGATAGAAATATATATAAGTTGACTGAAAATTATACAAATCAAGGTCTCCTCCTCAAAGTTATTTAAAATGTAATATAAATGTTACCAGGCGATATAGAAAGTTCCCCCAATAAACTAATAAATCAAGTTTAAAAAGTAATATGAACAAAATGCATTTCCCCCGTTACACTTATCATCTCTTTAATAATATTTTAATTAGAGTTAAAATTATCAAAACAAATGCTTTTATTTAATAATGCAAAGAGAGCTTCAACAACCTTATTTTCAGTTTCATACAAAATAAAAAATCTAAAAGAAGGCTTCGATTAAGCTATAGAAACACAAATTTATGCAGTACAACAGGAGTCCTTTAGGTAAACAATAAATTCCAGTCTTTAAGCGGAAACGGAAGCTGTACAAACACATACACACAAAATGGCCACCGCTTGGGAAAAGTGCTGCAGCCAACGGCGATTGGAATTCAATTTCAACTGCAATCATGCAGGGACCCGCCGCTCTCACCGGAAAGAACAAAAGCAAGTGGGCGGAATGAGGGTGTTCAGGTGTGCGAGTGTGAAAGGCAGTGTGTGTGTGTGGCCTACAACCTCTCGAACGGCGTTTGTCAACCAACAAAATTGCATTTGATGGTCGGCACTGTGGCGCGATGCAAACTGTTGCCGCTGCAGCGCAGTTGACGGTCGTCCGATTTCTGCTGCTGATTTTTCTTTTCGCGCCAAACTCAATTTTTCGCAAATTTACAATCAATCAACGAGTCAAACAACGAAACGAAAAACGTAGAAAATATTTTAAGCACTGCAACCGCTGTCCGAAAGAGACCGTACGCGACTGAAGAGGAGCAAACAAAAAAAGTATATGAAAATAAAAACAAAGGCCCAATATTTGCCGGCAAAGAGAGGAGGAATTTTCCCCTCTTTCAAATTAGTTTTACCCATTTTCACATTTTCCCCATATGCTCCACTCTCCCGCTCTGTGTTTTTCTCTGCCCCTCTCGGAAAACAAAATGTTTTCTATTTTTGATTTTTTGTTTTTAAGAAGCGCTGGCGTTTGTCGCTGCGCTCACGGGTGCCATAAAAAAATGAATAAATAAAAAATAAAAATAAACAACAAATGACTGCAGTGATTAATGACTCTGTTGTCTAGGGATGGAACTTGCTGAAACTGTTAGATTTATCATATGTTGCAGAGTCCCCAGCCACGAAATCTTTAGTTTTTTGTCAAGCTTTTTTTGTGTGTGCCAGTTTGTAGAGTTTAAAATGGGAATAATACAAAAAATGTATAGGAATATTTGTCAAATTTTTTCATTTGAATATTTTTCTATTTCTTGCAGCTTTTATTTAAATTTTCAACTCTCAACTATTTAATGTAAATATTCCTTAAAAAAGGAATAATGCCTAAAAGAGTAACAGCCTGATGTAATTGACTTCTGATAAAAAATATGACTTAGCTTAATAGATGTTTTGATTTAAAAATATAAGTATAATCTTTATTCTTCGAACATCACCGCGTAATCCAGCTCAAAAATATTGTACAAAATAATTAACACATATTCAAAATTCGATTTTTATTCGAAATGGCAGCTTATTTAATCTTTTCATGTTCCAATCCATCATTAAAATGTTAAAAATGATGTAGAAAATGTAATCAAACATGACAAGAAGCCACTTTGCTCTTCGAAGACAGACGGCAAACTGCAGCAGAATCTCTTAAAATCTCTTTGAAAATCTCAGTCCCTCGACTGATCGATCTCTCTCTCATTTGTGACCCACTAAATATTGTGTTCACTTGTGAGCTGCTCACTCCTCACCGCCCTCCAACTGCACACAGATGTGTAACTGTGTCAGATGTGTTTATTTTTGGGCCTTCTAATGGGCCCATTTAGCCATTGTGGCCACTGCACATATACATATATAGGCATACATATAGGAACCAAGATTCTTAAGGGGTCAATTAACTTGTGGCCAAAGCAGCCATACGAAAAAATGACTAATTGCAGCGTTCAAATAGAATTATTTAATTGTAGTCTTACGAAATTATTCTTTGCTATTCTGTCACCCTAAAATTTTGGCATTTCGCCAGACTTGGCCACTTACGTTGATATCCTCCATGCGCTTCTCGAGATCACCGCTGGACTTTAGATCAACGGGCTTTTCTATCAGGACATTAATGCGACGCAGTCCCTTTGTGACGAGTTCCTCGATGTTGACACTGTCCAGTGGGGGAGCTGGAGCTCCGCTTCCCGAGGTCTTGGATCTATGGGGAACACAAGTCTTGTAAATAAAATACAATTAATGGGATTTTTGGCAGACTCTCACCTCGCTTGCTGCACCTCGCGGAACTGTTCCCGCAGGATAATTTGTGTGCGCATCACCAGTCGGGATATACTTCCCTGCTTGCCATGGGTCTCCAGTACCAGAGAGTCCCCCTGGGATATCAAGGTGGCGGCATCAGGAGCAATCAGCAGGCGGAGATCCTCCCTGTTAAATTTGCTTGTAATTATATAGCCCATTAAATGCATATTGAATCTTACGCCTCGCTCTCGTGGCACTGCTCGATCTTGGCCTTGGTTAGCTTCAGCTTGTATATCATCTGCTTGGCCTGCTTATCGAACTCCCGGACCCGATCGTCCAGGGTGTGTGGCTCCAGCTCACTGAGGGGACTCTTCAGGGTGACGTTCGAGTCATCCGCTGGCGATGGCATCGAGTCAAGGACCTTGCTCAAGAACGAGTTTGGCTTCGTCTCAATTCGACTCTGTTGGGAGACAAACATTTAAGAGTACTCTCAAGTACAGATCGATTCCTCAAGGCAGGCAAACTTATATATATCTAGCTCGGCACTTAACCAAATTACCGTATCACTATCGGAGTCAATTATTGGTGTCATTTCCAGCGAGAAACGCGGTATGTCCTCATCGTCGGAAAACACGAGAGGCTCAACATCGAAACTGGACTCTTTGTCGGGACTATAGAAACTATCGCGACCAGGTGACTCCGGCTCCAAGGCATCCAATTCCGGCTGAAGTTGGCGCCAGCGCTTCGGCTTGGAGACCGAGACCTGCGGTGTCCTGGGAGTATCTGGCGTTTTGGGTTCCTCCTCCTCGGAATCACGCAGGATGTCTCTTTCGTTGGCTATTCGCTTGCGCTTCTCGTCAAAGGAGATGCGATGCTTCTCGACTCGCAGGAAGGGAGTGCTTGTATTGCCCGCCTCCGGACGGAGCAGGCTCTCCTCCTCCTCTTCGTCATTATCGGAAACCCTTGGCAGTGGAGAGTCGTTGAGGGAATGCTTGCTCTTCGAGCGTCGCACCTCCTTGCCATCGCTATCGACCCGAGCCGATGAGTCAGAGTCCTCGGAGAGATCCACAATCTGCACGGTTTCCACATACTCGGGGACAAAGGGCTCCACGCTCTCCAGTATATTGACGGTGTCCACGATCTCGCCCTGTTGAGGTTCCAGGGCGATATTCTGCACCGACATCTTGTCGTTCTGGATGTTCTTCACCTTAATCTCCACCACTTGCGCGGGCAAGGTCGGAGCCTTTCGTTTGGTTTTCGCCGGTTTGGGGGGTGGAGTTTTGGAGACTTGGTCGGGATTCAGAGAGATCTGGGAGAACAAGGTACTGGACTCGGCCAAGCGGAATGTTTGCGGGGGCAGGACATCGGGCAAGACTTGGTCGCCACTCGTGGCTGCTTCTACAGCCTTCGTTGGCGACTGTGAGGCGCTGGTGTTGGTCGATGAGGGGGATTCCCCTGACTGCGGAGTTCGCGCTCGTCGCTGTCGCACCGTATCGCTGACCACCACGATTTCCGTGTCATCATCCGCGACTGGAGACTTTTGTGGAGCCAGCGTTGTGGCTTCATTAAAACGCGTCTTCAGCGCATCCTGCACAATAAACGCATAGTTTGCTATAAATTACAAGACACTACAAGCTCCCTCCAAACTCTTCAAAGCTAAGAATATGCATTTCTGAAAGCCAATGAAGCCTTTGTGACAAGTTATGTGGGTATATTTTTACATTTAGGTACAACTCTCCATTTAAAAAGCGGTGGCCATTTATTAGCGCTGGTTTGGCGGTGAGCGGTGTTTTTTGGTGGTGGTGAGCGGTGGTTTGGAAGGATTACGTTTTATGTTGCTTTTGGGATACATGGTTTGGACATTTGACGCAGCCACAACCAATTGAACGCCACAACAACAACAATTAGAAGGGATATTCAGGTATAAAACTCTACACATTAAAAATTGGAAGCGTGAAAATGACACCAAAGTTAGACCCCGTAGAGCTCTAGTGATACGGTGATTTCTGGTTTGTTTGAGTATTTATAGTAATTATGGTTTATTCTTTAGCTGGGGTGAAATGGTGGATTTGCCATTTACACACACTGGTAAATGTGGTAGGTTCTTGATTAGATCTTTTTTATGTGAAATCATTTTTTAATGGTTTATGGAATTAGCAAAATAAATACAATTATGAGTTGGGTAAAATAAATATGTATATTACAGCCAGAGTAGAGAATGGTAGCAGTTTATGTAGAGTAGTAAGGGGTTAAGGTCTAATTAGTTGTAGGATAGTGTTTTAGAAAGCATAAAGGATTACTAAGTAGTTACATTTAGTTAAATTTAAAGCGTTTATTTAAGAACTAACTAAAGCAAACTTCCCTAAAACTATAAATTGTTCAACATAATCATATTAAACTGTATAATTTTTGTATTTTCCTAAAAGTCTAGTTCAAACTCTAATCATTAAGAAAATTCGATTTTAAGATGCAACATTTAATGTATAGCACTTTCTTAAATTTGTTAAAACTTCTATAAATAAAAAAAACTGTAACCCTTCAGTTGAACTTAAACTTTACTCCAAAGATGTGAGAAGGCGATGCAAATATTTATAGGCCCTTTAAATACTGTTTACAGAACTGTCAATCTTATCTCATTTCTTCTGCCATTGACTACGATTTAAATTTTACATCAGTTCTCTGTTCATGCTGATAAATCGAATGAGGTGAAACAGAAGTAAAAGCTGAGTGAAAAGGAAACCCAATTCCATTCGCTTTGAGCCAAAAGGTGTTCAAGTAGAATCAGCCAGCCGGCCAGTCCCGGGGGAATGATGAGATGAGGTGTGATGGGAGTCCGATGTAAAAGCGAAATGTGAGGTAAGCAAATAAAGACACACAAACCGGGGAGAAGGGAAAAATGAAAACCGATAGACACAGCACAGACACAGAATAAAAGAAAGGATGTTGCTTACATAATTTAAAAGTGAGAGGACAGGAGGATTGGTGAGAGCAGGAGACAGAGCGGAAGAAAAAGCTTGGCTTAATTAAGAGGATTTGTTTGCTTGCTCTGACTCACCACGACAATTGCAATTACTTGCTGCTGCAGTTTCTCAATTTCCGGATTGGAAGGCACATTTATCTCCTTTAGGTCATGCTCCATTGCCCTGCAATACAATTGGCATTAGTACAGCGTGAGAAAAATGGATTAGGTGTTACACCAGCCAGGAAATCGAATGTTTTTATTTGTACAATTAAATGAAACCCCTATATATAAAACCAAGAAATATAGGTAATCTAATATTAAATAATTTTATTATACCCGGATGGTGCAATTCTTTACTCACTTTAAGGTCTCCAGGGAAATGTTGTCCAGATTTTGCAGGGTTGCCTTCATCTCCCGCAGCCGTTTGATGATGTCAGCACTGGTCAGCTTGTGGTAAACAGCCTTCAATCCGTCGATCCGCTGGCGGGTGTCAACCATGCAGCTCTGGTCACAGGACTTGCTATACTCGTTGTATTGCGCTTCGCACCTTCGCAGCACATCCTCGAACTCAAGTAGTATGGAGTTGCGGTCGTGCACCTCCTGCGGCGACTCAAAGCGACGGATGAGTGTGTCCGCCAAATCGAAGCACTCCTCTAGCTGCCTGGCCAAAGTGAGCAGGCTTTCGAGGAAGGCCTTCGACTGGGTCACATTCTCGCCGAGTGCATTGTACAGGTGCTTCAATGCATCGATCCGCTGGCTCAGCTGCTTGGGCGACTTGGTGTACCTGTCCTCACACACCCTCCGTCCCGTCTTGATCGTGCTCTCGATCTCCGCCTTGATCTCCGACAGAGTACGGTAAATTTGCTGTGAAAGAGAAAGCATAATATTTAAACACTTTTCTTACATATTTTCCTGAATATTTACCAAGCACTTTTGATACTGCGCCTGCACTGTGCTGGGTCCGGCAGAAGCCACATCCAGAACTAAGGTGGATCGCTCCACATTCCGTAGATCACCATAGGCCCGATTTAATCGGGATTCGTAGGCAGGCTGGGGGGCGGTGCACTTGCTGAGCTTGGCCTGGCAGGCCTTGAACCTGAGCTCCATCAGATTGAGCTGCTCCTGGAGACGATTGGCGGCTCCGATCTTGCCATTCCTCGTGTGCTCTGCAATAAGTTCAGGGATTTCCTTGAAGTTTTGTTCATTGGCCACAAATTCACGAGCCAAGCGCTGTTAAAAACCAGTATATTCATTTATTAATTAAATATAACAACAATCTTAATTTAGGAACCTAAGCTATGATAGCTACCTGAAAATCCTCTGGCAGGTCCTCAATAGTCACATCGTTTTCCAGATGATCGCTGAGAATCTCATCCACCCGGGTCAGCCACGCCTCGAATTGCACGATGCATTTCTCGGACTGCTCCGCCTCGCTGACCTTCTCCTCTAAGAGCTCGGTGCGTTTCTTGGCCTGCTGCTGGAGCTGTGACCACCGTTCCACAATGCCATCGATATCCCCGCGCATGGAGTCGGCCATGAATTCGTTGTCAATTAGCTCAGCGCCAATTTCCTGAATCTTATCCAGCCATTCCTCAGAGTGCGAGCGAAGGACATTCTCCAGATCCTAATATAAACGGACATAAAATATATAGAATTAATATTAAAATGTAATATAGAAAACAGTCACACTCACATCAAGTTCCTCCATAATCTCCTCCGCGTCCGCTGCATTCTCGGGAGTGTTGCGTATCTTGTTCTCCAACCTGTCCAGGTAACCCGTCTCGCTCACCATGAACTTCTTGAACTCGCCCAGTTGCGTGGATATATGCTCGAGCAGAGCGGTCTTGGCATAGACCCGCTCGGTGACCTCCGTCCAACGGGCGTTAAGGCGGGTAAACTGCTTGGCCAGCGATCCGTACCTGGATTCCTTGTCCTTGTCCTGCAGCTCGTCCATTTGGAGTAGCAATTCGCCACCCAGCTCGTTGAGCTCCCTGAACTGGACTGTCTCCCGTTCGCAGGTTTCCTTGAGTGTCTGGAAGCGACTCTTGCTCTGGAAGAGCTCGTTGGAGTTGCCTATATCGCTTATCCCAGACTTGGGTGTATTGGTCTCTAGCTCAGTAAGCCAGTGATCCGTTTGCTTGAGTCGCTGCTGGATGAGCTCGATCTGGGATTGGAGGGCCGACTGCTGTTGCTTCTTCTCACGATGCAGCTGCTCCACTTGGTCGTAAAGAGCATTCAGAGCTCTTATCTGCGATTGCAGAGATTCCTTCTGGCCGGGCTCCGCATCTTTGATCAAAATTTCACTAAAATTCCTAGCGCTGATTACATCGATCTCCAGTTTGCGGAGGTCTTGGCTGCCAGTACTTTCCCTTCCGTCCGACTTCTTGTCCGAAGCACTTCGCAGGATGGCTATAATGGCATTGTATTCCGCTGTAAAGTGGTTTAAGTTTTCAATAGCCGTAGTCTGCTTGATCACACGCTCGTTCAGCTGCTCCGGAAGTCTCTGCCAGGTGGCCTGCAGCTCCTCGCTGAGCAGGTGCCTGGGCAAGTGATCATAGGTGGGTCGGAGGGACTCTAGTTCGTCCAGTAATTGATTCAGCAAATACTGTTGTTTCTGCATCACTTCCAGACTGGAAACCCGAACCTTTTGGTTGGACACCTTGGCCACGAAGTCTTGCACTTGCTTCAACTGCCTGGAGCGGCTTTCTCCACCCCTTTGTTGGATCAAAGCCTGCAGAGCGTGCTTCATGTCGTGCCAACTGTCGTAGAACAGGCCAAAGTCCTGCTTCCATTCCAGCAATTGGTCGTCCAGCTCCTCGGTGGCCGTCTTGGCCTCCGAAATCTCCGATGCCAGAGATTCCATGTGGCTGAGACGCTGCTCCAGTTCCTTGCCACTGGCTGAGCCGGCGTGCTGCTTGTACCAATCCCTGGAGTCGGCCAGGACTAACTTGAATCCTGTGAGGCTATTGTAATACTTTTCCTTGGCCAAGAGCGTGTTGCTCTCACTCTGTTGACTGCTTAGTTTTTGAGCCAGAGCTGAGTATCGTTGCTCCAGCTGCTTTATATTGGTTTCCTCCAGCAGGAGGTTCCTCGAAGGATCTTCCAGTTCGCACACCTCGTATAGCTTCTTTAGTTCCGGCATAGTACCACTGCGTCGGCTTGTTTCCGCCAGCAGTTCCTTGAGCACATCGACCTGCTGCCGGAGACTTTGCCTCTGCAATTGCTGCAGCTTTTGCTCCACCTCCTGGACGTGGGCAAAGTGCTCCACGATCTGAGTTTCTAGCGCGTAGAAGTTGTCGGCATTCCGTAGCTTACGTTTTTTGCTGGCCAAATCGTGTTCCTCCTCCTCTTCAGCTTCCTCCTCACCGAACCGAATGATCATCTGATAGTCCAGCCAACCCTCCGGACGCACCACCCGACTATCATCGTAGCTGGCTCGATCGCGCCCGAAGTTGAAGCCCTTTGTCTCGATTCGCACGGTTTGCACCTCGACAATCTGCTTTAGGGCATCCAGGCGATCTTCGTAGCTTTCCAGCTGGATCAGAACCCGCTCCCCCTTGTCGTCGCCGTCCTGCAGGGTGGCAGCCACCATTTGTCGCAGATCTATGAGGTATCTCTGGAGCTCCAGCAGATCCTTGGCACAGTAGTTGAGTTCATTGATGCGTTGCGTTATGCCGCCCAAGTCGGTCACATCCCGGCTCTCCATCAGCTTAAGATCCTGCTCCCGGGCATCGAGCCACCGCGATATGCACTTATACTGCTGCAGTTTCTCCGTCCGGAGATCGCTCCACTTGACCACGTGCGACCACCGCTCTCCTAGGGCACTCAACCGATCCTCCAGATCATTAAAGTTACCGGAGGTATCGTTCACAATGACCACCATGCTGCTGAGACTGTCCACCAGTTCCTGCTGCTCGCTTAGGTCTGACTTCAGCTGGCGGGCCTCTAGGAGTTGCTTCTCCGCCTCCCCCAGCGTGGGTCCAATATCGCTCATGTGGGAAATGCGGTCCTCTACGCTGGTGAGGAACTGGCGCAGCTGCTCGAGCTTCTGCTTCTGGAACTCGGCCAGTCGCATTAGGATCTTCGCCTGGACGTCCAGTGCTCGCAATCTTAGGGTCTCCCAGCGTTCGTTGAGCAACACCATCTGCTGCCTCACCTCGTTCTGATCCTCCTGACTAAGACCGGCTCCCGCCTTCTGCGACTCGTTGATGAGGTTGCTTCCCTCCTCGAGAGCTTCACCGACGTACTCCTGGTGTTCCGTCAACTTGAGCATGAAGCTCTCGTTTTCGTGGAACTGCAGCTTGGCTGTCTGGAAGTCCTGCGGATCGGGTAGATCCTGCGAGAGCAGCTGCTCATCCTCCAGAAGCATGGTGAGTACCGCCTCCAGAGCTGTCTGGTAGCCACTGATCTCCACACTGGCATTGGTAGCTGTGCTCAACGGTCGCATGGAACAGCCCTTCAGTTCCTCCAAAGATCTCTGGTCCATGCTGCCAGCACTATCCGAGGTGTAAATCCCCAAGCTGGCGCGATCATTGCCCAGTGGCACCTCATCCAAGTCCGTGATGCTTGTGCAAGGCACTCTCCCCGGATCCTGATCCTGTTCCTGGTCCTGATCCAGCTCTCGGGTTCTCATCGATTCCATGGCGTGGTACAGACACATCACGTACATCTGGATCGACTTGTTATCCGGCTTGTGTGTGTGAACATCCTCGGGATCTAGCAACTTTTCTATCTTAAAGTGCCGGTGCGCCAAATCGAATCCCAGGTGGAGACGCTGCAGAGCGTGTTGTTGCAGAGCCGCCTGCAGATTCAGTTCCCCCACATGCGCATCCAGGATCATGAGGAAGGCCCGTCCGTCGGCCCAGGAACTGGAGAAATCGCCGAGCGACAAGCCATGGGGCTCCGTGTATTGCCGTGCCCAGGCCAATAGGGACTTCTCCACTCCGTTGCTGGAGTGACTCTTGACTAGATGCTGGCCATTGAACTCCAGCGCTATTAACCAGATGAGGCCCAGGGTCAGCTTGGCATTACCGCCCACTATGTCGTCGCTGGAGATGTTCACCAGCTTAACGCCATGCTGCTGGATCACGTGGATCACCTTGTTCAAGTTGTTAATGTGGTGCACTCGCATGCGACCCTTTTCGGGTTTCTGCAAAGAAAGCGAAATTCAACAAGGATTTCATATTTTTATTTTAACCAGAACAAGCAGGCATTAAATCTTAAGTGAATATAAAACTGAAGAGTTTGCAAAATCCCTTACATTGTTGTTTAGTTATATTTTTAGAAATTTTAAAAGGAAATTTTCCGACATTATTGTCGAGAATTGCATATATGCAATTCTCTCAGCAAAAATAAATAAAATAAAAAACACGGAAAAAGTCTGGACCCTCTCAAGTCTCTTGTGCGACCCAATAAATCTCTCGAACCTGGGCCACCCATCATTATTCATAAATGATATATACTAACCAGCTGTGTTTGTGTCAGGGTGCTGAGCAGGGCCAGCAAGCGGTGTCCGTCCCGCAGGTCCAGAAACAGGTCCTTCACTGGCGTGCACTGGGTATCGATGAGATGTGAATTGATCCATTTCGTGAAGGTTTTCTTCTGTATGTGCTGTCGTTCATCTGGAGTGGGGGAAAAGAGAAGTGGACGGTGGTTAGATCCATTAGTGCCAAAATCGTTGCCAACTTTCTTTCTTTCGTTAACCTCGAGCCAAGTCTGCCGGCTTTAATGTCAGATTGTAGGCCATCGCGCCAGACCCAGGCCCAGCCCAAAGAGACTATGGAACGCAACTTGCGGAATCCAGGCCCCAGTCTTGTCTATGGCAAGGGCCCAACCCAAAACGCAACTCAGCGCAGTACAACTTCGCTAATGAACTGCAACAAAACGTGCCAAATCACTCGCTCGAAATCAATTAGCGGAGACGTCGCTTGCAGTTTTGAGCCTCGATCTCTGAGAGGCGAGCTCTGGTCAGCATATAGAGATCAAATTACACAGGAAAAAATTAATATTTTATTCTAATCATAATAATAATAAATATTATGAATTAAGTATTTTAACTATTTAATTTTAAAGCAATGGAAAAATACCGACCATATTGACACCTTAAATTATTGCATTGGAAATACTTGTATATTTTTTTTAATCTAGGGAAATAATTTGATTATGTTATTATTACAAAAGTGTACAATGATTACAAATTTCTTTCATCTACAATAATATTAAAAAACTTTTTCCCCCATTTTGCAAATTGTTTTTCCGGTGCTGGAATATTTTGTACCACCTTCTTGTGTGCGTCATTTGTTAGTTTTGTGTGAAACCGCAGCTCAATCTGGACGAAAGCAATTTGCATCGCTCGCTGGAAGAAGTCTCTGATTGATGGCCGCCTTGAGCAGACAATTAAATGAATTGGCAGCGGCTTGCGTGTAATTACTGATCGATTTGTGTTATATTCGGGGGTAAGTAATTACTGCAATATATTACCCGATTTGACGGATTTTCTATGTTCTATGCAAGCTGACAGGTGAACTGGGCTTGGGAAAACTTGACAGCACACGGAATGCACAGAAAACCTAGGTATGTCACGCTTTGGACAACTTTCTGAGCCGATTACCCTAATTAACTTGTTCTAATCGGTTTGGTGATGAGGTGATGAAGCGAAACTCAAAGCGTATGCCGGGTGGAGCTTAATTATAACTTATGTAAGAGGCTAATCAGCGGGTTCTATGCTCATAAA
>JAEIIL010023111.1:0-12132 GCA_018905715.1 Drosophila lini
GATCAATTTTTAGAAAAAAATTATAACTTTGCTGTTTTTCAACATTTTTGCATCATTTTTAATATATGACCATTTTATATTATTTTAAATTTTCAGTTTAAATTTCATGAAATTCGGACAACTATTTCTTATAGCTGCCATACGAACGATCGGGAAATTAAAAGAAAAAAAAATGTTAACTTCGTGGTTTTTCAAAGTATTTTCATCTACTCTAAGATATAGGCTTATTTTATTATTTCAGAATTTTGGTATAACTTTATGAAAATCGGACAACTAAATCATATAGCTGCCATATAAAAGATCGGTAGATGAAGAGAAAATGTAAAGCTGGCAATGTAAAACTGTAACTGTCAAACTGTAAACATAATAAGTATAGGTAAAATGTAATAAAATAATATCTGCAAGGGTATACAAACTTCGGCGTGCCGAAGTTAGCTTCCTTTCTTGCTAAAAAGTGCTTTCAGGCATATAAAAAAGCGATTTGGTTCAGACAGGAAGATTACAGATAGACAAACCAGAAAACGATTTCATTTGGAAAGGGTCACAACAATCTTGTTTAATGAATATCTTTTAAAAGGAATGTGGGATTCAAATTATTTTGGTTAGCAGCGATTTAAGATCTAGACTATGACCTCTCTAGAGTTTTTCTCTGACTATAAAAAAAAACATTCCGTCTCAGGGCAGATTTACAAAACCAGCCTTAATTTATGGATTATTTTTAATACGTAGATGTGTAGGTTTAAAACGTACCATTTTAATTGATTTCTCAAATTCCTGTGGCACTGCGAATGGTATAACTTGTGTCGATCCCAAAGGCCAAGCTCCTGCTTGTAGTACCTTTATTGAGAGATTGATACCTGCATAGCAAACACTCTTTTTTAACACAAAAATTAAAAGACAGGATATGGTAAAACAGCTCACCCAAATCCACATCTGTGTCCTTTAAATGAGTGTTGAACTTGTTGTTTAGATCTGTAGATACCGATATATCCGTAAACATTCGATGGAGTTTATTTGTAAATTCATAGCCACAGGCTTGCTATACGTTAAAATGAAGAAAATGTAAATTATTAAATATATATATATATACAGGTTAATGTAATGTTCGCAATGTTGTTTTAAAGTTAATGTAACATTTATTTAAAGGGTAGTAAAACGGGCTACTTTTCAAATATTTTTTTGGAAAAACATCTGGTATCATAAGTTAAAAAGCGTATTCTACTTAAAAAAGGTTACTTTGTTGAATAACTATGAACCAAAAAAGAACAAATCGGACCACACCAAGATGAGTAACGTAATCAATGCTCGAAAGTCAGCATTCAAATTTTCCCTTTACGCTTACCCAACTACATTTTAACACTGTAACACATACCTTCAATCGATTGATCATTCCCTCTTCAGCATCCATGCTCTGGCTTTGCTCATGGATAAGACGCTTGGCCAATAGCCGGCTGTAGAATTTCTGGTAGACATCCTTATCCTCGATATACTTAAAAATTGTTATGTTGTTGGTGAGCTTCTGATCGATCTCCGCCTCGCAGGTCTTCGACTTCTTCAGTAACGTATCACAGTATTTGGCCACATATTCAGCGCTGCGGCACGGCTGGCGCTCGGTGGGACGGCGATTTATTACGCTAGCGCATGCCTTGTCTAACGCGCTAAGGAAGAGTGAGTCGTTTTCGAAGACGTCGGCAATTAGCTCCTGGAACTTTTGGTGCACCTTTAGCATATTTTCGACGAACGCTATATGAATGTTTTCGCCCTTGAGCGCGGCAACAGTCTGCAAGCCCTCGTTCTTGATGTGCTCGAGGAAGGTTGTGATGAGCTCGGCCTTGAGGTTGTCGGGTATCGGCTTGAGCACAATGTACATGTTGCGCAGGTCCTGTCGCCGCTCCTCGGACACCATTTCGCGGCACTCCGAGTAGATGAAGCCCAACCGATCGTTGATGAACTTCTCCTCGCACTGCTTGCGCAGTTTTTGCAGCGAACTGACGTGCAGGAACTTCTGGGCTCGCCGGCTTTCGTACTCCAGTATTCGGATAACCTCCTGCATGTACTCCGAGACAGAGCAGCGCTGGAGCAACTTGTTGGCCTCGTCTGTGTAATAGGTGCCGCTGGCCTCCAGCATGGGACCCTCGAAGAGCTCCTGGTATAGCTTCAGCGATCCAGTTTTCTTATAGTCCTGCACCTCCACAAAACTGTGAATTACGCCGTTAATGATTTGGACGCGGTGATGATCCAGCGTCCCGTTGCTGGCCCTATCAGCAGCAATCCCCTCCAGTATATGGCGCACGAGCTCGGTAGCCAAATACTCAACCATGTACAGGCGCCAAATGTCGAGCCCCAGTTCGCCAATCTCCATCTGCTCGGCGGCATCACTGGACAGGTTTCCATAGAACGATTCCGTATCGGTGATCTTCTGCTTCTTGATGTGCTGCTGGTTAAGGTAGCTAGGGAAGAGGCGTGGATTACTTGGCGTTGCCCTTAGGGTTACTTTCCGACTGGATACTCACATGTACAGCTGGTGCAAATACTTGATCCCCTGGCTATACTCCATCCAAGTGGTGTAGTATCTGTGGAGTAGGTCTGGCCCGCCGTTCGAGTTGGAACCTTCTCCCTCGATTAGCACCTTTTTGGCCAGCATTTCCTGGACGTGCTGCTCAAGGAAGTGCTTTGTCTCACTGTAGAGGCGATCGGCCATCGGTTCCGGCTGGGCCACGCACAGCGTGTACACGTCGCTATACGATGTGGGTGTGGGGCGACGGTTGGAGGTAAAGACGAGAATGTGTTAGTGCGTTTTATTTTAGCGATTCCACATTTTGGCAACTCACGCTGCATAAAACATATAGAAACAGAGGTGGTCGAAAAAATAGCACTCTTCTGTATTTGCATTCCTGGACATTGCGAATAATTATTAACGGCTCGTTTCGAGTCTATAATTATTGCATAATTTGATTGGAATGGGTTGAGGAGACATTCATTGGGCTCTGTTGATTACAAATTTTCTGCAATTCATGGGCGATCCCTATAGTTAATTTGCCTGTATTCATGTGTTGATAACCAATTGGTTATGGTAACTCTTCCCAATTCCTCATGCAATTTTAGTTTGTCGGTGCTATTATTTTGACCCCTGGTGCAGTGTTTGTCAGACTCACCTGAAACTTGTGTTCCACACCGATCGCTCCACCTTGGTGAGAGTTATCACAGACTCGGCGATGCAGCGCAGGCGCGGCCAAACATCGACAAACTCGACTATTTTGGGCTTGAGCGACATCTCGACTGGGTCTGGCTCTGGATCCTGGGTCCTCCGTCTGGGGCTGGATGTGAAGGTGTTTTGGCTGCGGGTGGGTGCGATATTTAGAGCTTGATGGTTGCGTGATTAGAGGACACACGGTCTGTGCGACTGCAGTTGCAAGCGGACAAACGACCCTCAAACAATGTCGGCATAGGCGACTGCTTTTTGGCAAAATCGTGCAGGTCGCTCGCTTTTTGTGTGGGGGCTGCGGCCGTAGCTTGGCAGTTGTTGGCCTTGCCCTCGGCCCATTTCACTGCTGACCAGTCATCGCCACGCGGAGCTGCAGGGTGTAGTTGCAGTATCTTGTTGTCGGCTATACTCACCTACTGCTTAATATACTCTATTTACTGATTAATTACGCCGAGAATTTAATTTTTTGCACTTTTTTGCTATCGAAAAATGATGGGTCGTCGTCGTCAGACGGGGACGATAACACAGAGTTGCCCTGGCTCTGCCAGGGCTGCACACACATGAAGGAGAAATAAAAGGAGAGTTTCCACTGCAAATCACAGCTGTTCAAAAAGATTTTCTTTGTAACTATTTAACTATTCAAAAAAAAAAAAAGGAATTAGTATATATACATATACATAAATATATTATTATTATTTATCAGAGATTTGTAATTATATTGTTCTTCACATTTAATCTATCAATATTTACATTTAAATAATAACCAAATAATAACTTGATCTTCACTTTAAAATGGCATCAGATATATGAAATTATAAAATAAAATTATGTTGTACCTACGCGTATAACTTTTTGGAATAAATCGATGTATCGCATAATTGAAAAAAAATCTATTAATCGATTATAAAAACGATTTAATTTCCATCTCTATTTCGTATGGGAACAGCTGATTTCACTTGGCGATATTTTTATTATTTCAGTCTTCAAGGGAATACCCTACATTTTTTGCGACATCAGCATTGCGCATACTCATAACTGCGTCTGCTCATAAGAGCGTTTGGACATACTCCGTTTGGCGGCTTTATTTAAAATTAAAAATGCAGTGAAGTTTCTTCTTATTTTTATCCATAAATCATTCAAGTCTTTTTTTTTAGAGTTGAAGTGAGTAAAGATGGACTTCTTTAGATGTTAATTTATTTATTTCGCTATAATTTGCTAAGTTTTCATTTTTGTTACTCTTATATTTGTCTTATGTGCTAAGAAAAAATAATCGCAAATGCTGAAATATATTTCGTTCCTTGTGGCCATAGCTTAAAAACACAACAAATAACATATATCGACAAAATTTAAAGCGTTTCCCTAAATCTATCAAATAAACTAAATTATTTTGTTTGTTTTGTGTTTTAGTTAACCAGTGGATAGAAATTTGACATTCTCGAAGCAAACCCAATCATTGAAGCCGTTTTTCTCGTCTTGATTGTCATGCTTAGCCATCGGAAGGAAATAAATTTATGGAGGGAAGAGAGACAGATAGAGGACCAACGCATCGGAACCGATTACGGATCAAGTAATTGCCTACTTCTTGTTATGATTTCGTTATCCTTGGTTAGTAAGTTCTTCGTTTGTTCTTTGCTAATTCGTTGAAAGTCTAATGAGCATGCAATGCTATGTAATTGTAATATTTAAATTAGTTTACATTTATTTATATCTAAATACATATATGAAGGTGTATATATTTTTAAGCATCGTCCGAGAAAGCAGGGCGAGGATTTTCATCTGTTTTCTCCGGCTGTCGCCTCGACTATTTCTATTTGTTAGCTCTTTTCGTTAACTAATTCAATAAAGTTCGTTAGTGTTGTTCGCTTTTTGGACTGACTTGTGGGTTGCATTTTTTGTGGTGGGATTCGGATTCTCAGCTGACCTTCTCTATATAACCATGTTTTTAGGACCTAACGTATTTTTATAAGTATTTTCCCGTAGCTTAGGCGCATATTTATATCTTACACATTGAGATGCAAAATTTGGTTTTCGGGGATCTAGTCAACTACACATCGATAAGTTAGTAGTAAACTTATGTATTACAGTTACTGAAAATGAGACAACAATTTTTTCTTAATCAAAAAGAGACTTACGATAATGTAAAATACCATGTGCTTTTCCAATGTATCTACACAAAAGTAAAATACATTTCTTGTTCTTAGGTACGCCGTTTCAAACTTTTTGAAAGCAAATCTATAAGATAAATAGTTATAATTAATGTTGCTGCACTTGAAATAGAATATCACACGAATACTGATGCAAAAACAAATGTGTAGCCAGAGTAATAGCTTTTTAACAGTTAACTTTTGTTCTCACTAACACAGTCACACAGACTTTCACGCTAAGACTATTTTTTATGTCCACACTCTCTCATACAGACTCAAGGGCAAAAAAATAAATTTGACTAAGCAAACTATTAAAGCAAAGACTGCGATTCCCCTCCCATTAGCCCAGCATTTCCATTTCTCAAGCTCTCCGGCTCCTGAGCAACAATTCCTTCAGTCTCCGCTGACCGCTCCTGGGCTTTGATCTTCAGTAAGGGCGTCTTTATATCGGAGGTCTCTAGTTCGACGGTGGAGTCTAGAGCCAATGCCTCAGGTCCATGTAACTCAATAGATGGGGGTGCTCCTTCTGGCTCGGCATTCGGCTGGGATTTACCCTGGAAGAAAATTTATTTGTATAATATAAATTTTATAGACCAGCATTTTGATACTAGAAGCTTACATTATACACGAATACATTATAAGTATTTAAGTACAAATTTCACAAATACATATATTATGCCCTTAACAACTGGAAAACATTCAAAATACCCGTCCAATACAACTACATAAGAATGTGTATATCATATATATTGGAAATAACAGATCCGTTGCACCTTTGTATTGAGTCATTATTATGGCAGAATTTATGGAGAACTTAGATCCCCGACTCTAGTTCCTTTCCAAAATATTATTCGATCGTAATTTTTGATAGTTTTATTGGAGTATCTCCCCAAACCACAAGTTTTTTTTTAAGATCAAAACAATTAAATCATAATAAAATAACGGCAATTCACAAAAACAAGATTTTATTATTTTATTCCATATCGGAAGTTTAAAATAATGTTCCATAACGCGGAAATTAAATAATAAATAACAATTCCCAAGTAGATCATAACAAAGAAGTATAGCCCCGGTCTCATAATAGGATAAAAATGTACATTAAACCGAAATTTATTAGATTATAGCTTAGGGGTTTTTTAATTTAAAAGGACGACGTCAAGAAAAAGGCATGCCGTCCTTATATCTCCATTACTATGTTAATAGATTTTTTATAAGAAATATAAAGAAAAGTTAAAAACATAAAATTGGATGGTTATGAAACCAAAAAAAACACGAAACTTGTAAGTTCATATACGCAATAAGTACAAACATGATGTAAAGGGTTTCAATGTTACAAATGTAAAACATACACTTTGGAAACTCATTTAGAAATCCGTCAGCCATTGCATTAGCTTGAAATATTACTAACCTGCAAATAGTAGGTCATCAGTTGACCCTTTCCTTTGACAGCCACCAAACCACGTTGCAAGAAGGTGTATCCAAACTGCTGCAGAATGTTGCATGTCTCCTCAGTGACTTGAATGGCGCCCGCTTTTCCAGTGCTCTCCATACGCGACGCCACGTTTACCGTATTCCCCCAGATGTCATAGTGTGGCTTACGAGCACCAATAACGCCCGCCGTTATCGGGCCATGATTAATGCCCATCTTCAGGACGAAATGATTGAAGGACTGTTCGTTGATGCCCTGCAGGGCGTGCTTCAGTTCTAACGCGAACTCCACCAATACAGCCAGGTGGGACCAGCGCTCTGTGATGGGAGCGTCGTTTCGCAGATTGCGCTGCAGATTAATGCCACTTGCGCCCATATAAGTGGAACCGATCGTCTTGATTTTGATGATATCCTGGAACTGTGGCAGCTCCAGCAACTGAATGAGAGATGATTAAGCACCGTAATATTAAAATGTTTCTCAACGTGTACGTGAAGTATAGGCGCCTTACCGCATCAAAATCAGATATAACCTCGTTGAGAAAACGTAAACACTCCAGCCCCTGATTATTAACAGTTTCTTCCGAGTAGAAGTCTGTAAATCGAAATGTTTAGAAGTAAATCCAAATTAAAGTTTCTCTATATATTACCCGAAAAATTTGGCATACTGGCGAATAAAACCCCAACCTCGGCGTAACTCTGCGAGTATAAATCATCGTGGGAGCGTTTTGTGTTCTTCATGAAATGCTCGGCCACATGAACAGGTAATACATTGTAGACCAGAGCCTCGTTCCGCTGCCGCATATCGTTGGCGGTCTCTTTCTGCTCGGCAACCTCGGTTTTCCATTTGAAGATTACCCGATCCTCGTGATCCATCTACACATATTATTTCAATAAAACGTAATTACAAATGAGTACGCATAAAATTTGTTTGTTAATTTATTATCACTCACATGTCTGGCCAAAGTGCTCAACGCCAGCGCAGCTACTAATAAAAGTCCTGAGGCGCAAAATCGTGTAGATATTATACTGGGGATATGAAATAATATTGTATGTTAAAAATTTATTAATTTATTTATTTTACTTACGGTTGATGTGCCAAATCATCCTCCACGGCATAAAAGTCTTGCATAATGAATATATTAAAGTAGCAGTGCAGAGCTGTGTGAAAAATGAAAAATAGCATTTTAGTAAAAAATGAAAAATGGAAAATAGCATTTTAGTAAACATATTTCCGAATGCATTATTTACAGATTTGACACAAACTCACCGGCAATGGACAGCAACAGAAGTATCTTTGTAAGATGAGTTAGTTGAGCAATTACAGCGATTGCAATCAATATAAGTATTCCAAAATTACTCAAGTAGGACGGATATAGGATGCGCTCCGTGGGCACCGCCTCGCGCATTTGCTCCACAAACGATTCGGGCAGCAGGTGCTCGGCGGTGACCACACCGTCGTCATCCTCCACCTCGCCCTCCAAGCCACTGGTTGCATTGAATTCGCTTTCACTTACTATATGCTCCGTGCGTACAAAAGTTACGAAAAAGAACTACAAAAACGAAAACACAGAAAAATCAATCTTATCAAACTTATTTTTATATAGAAAAAGCAGAAGCATATATTTTTCTATATGCGACTGAAAGACCTCTTTGGGGAATCTTTATGGGGACAAAACACCAACTTACCATGTCGATGACATTGCTGAGTCCAATGGTGAGTGCTATAATTATGGCAGCCAGCTCGCGGACGAATGTTATATCATTGAACCGTTTGCTCACGTCCACGAAAAACTTGGGCAACATGCCGCTAAAACTTTCAGCGATACTGATAACCACTAGCATGGCGATCGGAACCAATGGTGCCGCGATGTTGATGAAGTGTAGGGTGGATCGAGGAAGCACCAGATATGAGTACAATACGTCAATGCACTGCACTAGGAGAGCTGCTAGAAGAGGAAGAGAACTGTAGGGCTCCCTGTAAACAGCGTAACACTGCTCCAGTTGCGGGTTTTTGAAGCGAAGGAAAATGTTTGTGTCTTTCGTAAGATTCCTTTGGATAAGATAAAAAGAAAATGTAAATATAGATCATAAAGAGTTATATCAACCATTTCATTCGTCTTTGTAACCGATTTACTTACTCATGTCCATCCCGTGTTACCAGTTCGTCTTTCAATCGTTGCTTAAAGTTTTCCAGTTTCACTTGCTCCTCCTCATCTTCAGCCACAGCTGATTGTTGGCCGTTGGTTATGACTTTTTGTGCTAGGAGCTCCTCATCATCTAAAGAGGCATCGTTGTCATCATCTTCTTCGTTTACCAAATCTTTAATGCTGGTATGAGAGTTTTCTGTTCGGATTTCGTTGATTTTCTTGGCACATGGTGAAGCAAACTGGAAAAGGAGTGGCACAAATATTATTCTATACTATTTCTAATTGTAAAACTTGATTTAAGTACAGCAAAAATAACAAGGAAGGAAGCTAACTTCGGCACGCCGAAGTTTGTATACCCCTACAGTTTTCAATTGATTATAGGTATATTCTTTACTACATAATATAGTTTTCCGATTTTCATAATATTAAAAATAAGTTCTTAGATAGTAAAAAATGGCCATATTTCAAAGTAACTGAAAATATGTTGGAAAACAACATGTGAGCAGCAAGGGAAGAAGACTTTTAAGAAAGTTTTCTCTAAGTAGCTTTTTAACTGAGTTACTTACTTAGTAGTTAGTATACATATGCAGATGCAGATTATGAATATTTAATTTACTCAAATTTTGAATTTTTTATTTCGAAAGGAATAATTTGGAAGGATGGCTGATCTAAATATTTTACATTGTAGTAGTAGTCTTTTTAATTTTTGCACTACCAAACCTAGTAATAATTATCGCAAATGCTTTATTCTTCACAAAATTAGATAGGTACATATAAATTCAGATTAAGCTAAATCTTTATATATTCACTGCACTTACCGGCTTAACCACCTTTGTGATAAAATACGTCTTTAGACCAGCAATGCGCAACAGCTCTTCCCGCTTTTCCCCAAAGGCTGGCTCCACCTCGAACTCTCCGTTAAGGAAGGCCAACGTTTTGTCCGAAATGTGAACACGTCTGAAAGCAGATTATAGGGAATAAACTAAACAAGTACGACCAAAAGGACTGTGCTAGAGTGGGAAACAAGAAGTCCAACCGAGAACAGAGGTGGAGCACCGCAACCACAGAACACATAAATTTGCATTGCAAAGTGACAAAGCCAAATTGTAATAAGCGACGACAACTGACGCTGACCGATTTTAATTATGCAACAGTGGGTGTTGGGAGTTGGGGGTGTCGTTGCCGCAGTTACAACCAACTTAACTCACCCAGCCTTTCCGCTCGATTCCATTTTATTAGCCAACTCAACGTCCTTGGAGTAAACGTCAAACTGCCATTGCCGCTGGCCGAGAATGCCGGCTAACACTGCTCCCGTGTGTATTCCCACCCGCATATCAACAGGTGAGTTGGCCTTCTGCTGCACATATCTGCAAAACACGAAGCGAAAGAGAGAGTGACACGCAACAAGGCCAGGTAAATAAATGGTAAGCGGTTAGTTGTGTGCCTAGAAGTACGTCTGGGAAAAGGAGCGAAAGGAGCGCGCGTGGTTAAGTGCAATTATTGTTAATTGAACCAACGTTGATTTGGCGTCGACTGTCGACTTTCGCACTTTTATCCCCCTTTTCCCCATTTCCCCAGAGAGATGGCTTCAGCTGCTACTCACTTGATGGCCTTCACCATAGATAGTCCCATGTGAACGCACATAACGGCGTGATCCGGGCGCTCGTCGGGGGCACCGCTAATGCAATAATAGCAATCGCCAAGAATCTTAATACGCAATTGTTGATATTTCTATGGAAAGATAAATGTATTTTAAATGAAATCAAGTAAGGCAAATTCAGTAGCTCTAAAAATAAACAAAAAGTCAACCGTATTGACCGCTAAATAATTAGTAATCTTACAATCTTTTCCGCTTAACATTTTAAAATTTTGTTCTTACCAAGTCTTTTTTCTGAGACTCAACTTGACGGAGGCGCCTATCTTATAACACTCATGGTCTTAGACCCTCCTAGCTACAACAAGCACTGAAAACATTTTCACAAAAATCAATAAAAGGATACAAATATACCCAACACACACATTTTGGATATGTCCCATAACCCCAGGTCAAACGAAGTTCTAGTCAAATTAACTAAGGCCAAAAATAAACAAAAATCACCCCCACTCTCCGCGCACTCAAAATAAAAGCAAAAATTCGATTGTTGGAAAAATCAACTTGAAAAATTATATTCGCATGACTGGACGTAACTTTTGAGCCTGAAACTCACCCTAGGCCAAATAAAAATACCAAGAAAAAACATGACAAATAGAGAAATGAACTGAGTACCGAGTTAGAAGGAGTTTAAATAACATAATACTAAATAATAGTACCTTTAAGTTTAATTAAGGGCAGCCATGCGAAAACACAAAAAGAAACTTCATTTCGATATTTGAAATTTAAAAAGAAGCACAGCTATCAATAAATATTTCTTTATGGGCTGTTAGGTAGATTTCTTAAATGGCAATCAACTAGATTCCTCTAATAGTATATCTAATATCTCTAATATCAGAATGTAATGACCGTGGACCCGATCATACACGTACACATACTATCTATGATTGAAAGAAGGCTATTGTGTTAGGTAATATACAAACAGAGGGACATATTTAAAGACTTCACAAGGCGTATAGTTTTTAATTGAAATAACCTATTCTAGATTTCATATCATACCATCTTCTTTTTATTTGAACATACATATATGAACTGCTTAAATAAGACCAACCAAAAAGAGCGAAGAGAAACCTACAAACAATTGAGAATAAGAAATTATTACCTCGGCGAGCCTATCGAAGCGTGCGAAAAGCTCGTTAAGCATTTTAACCAAATCTTGAGCGCTGTACGTCGAGGAGATGGCAGTAAAGCCCACAATATCCGCATAAAGAATGCTTGGGTTGTATAAAAAAGTTGAGAGGTTCGAGAATTTAATAATTAAACAAGTGCGATGCAATAGAGTTTCATTGACATATTAACACCTAGATGTATTTAGTGGAGGGACAAGGAAACATTAAGTTTTGATTAAAGGTTTTCATTGTGCATTATAAATATTTGCGACCCGAATAGCAACCATCGCTTAGTCCTAAGGTTTTTCAAATTTTCAATTAATTCATATTTTAAGGACTGATTAAAACATTACATTAAATATCATTGCCGTAGCAACCCAGGGGGCAAGGGGGTACGTATTTTTTTCATATAAGGTACGTATACGTAATGTATAAATTTAATTCAAAC
>JAEIIL010023111.1:12154-23087 GCA_018905715.1 Drosophila lini
CCCTCCCACGCAAAACAAGATTTCTAAGGCACTTTTAAATATAGAAAAGATTCTCCGGTGTGATTTTTCCACAACAGAACTGCAGAGAGTGTTTTTAAACTAGCCTGTCTAACTCTAGTTCCTGCTGAAAGGCTTTCTACTTTGTAATTGTTCTATCAGGATACCCTTAAGCCATTTGGGGTGCGAACAACACGTAAGCAACATATGAATTTATTGCTACACATCTATAATCGGAGACACTTGCCTTTCGCATTTTATAAAATTTTTAAGACATACTTACGACGAAATATAATTTATAGTTTAGGGACTAACCAAAAAGGTGCAATAAACCACTTGTATTTAATTTAAATATAAGGAGCTCACCTGACATTCTCGTGACGGCTCATGTAGATCTTTTTAAATGCCTCCGAACTGGATGATCCCAAATCCTCTCGCATTTTAATGGCAACATGCTTAGGCAGCACAGATAACAGCAATCGCTCCTGAAGACAACCGTTGCATTACAGTCTCCCCAAATTCTTTTTTATTCATGGCGCTCACCTGTTCGGCTGATTGTTCCTCGATCACCATTTTTACCTCAAGACTCTTTTTAGCTTCGAGGAAAGCTCGCTTCTGTTTCGCCTCCCCCATAAAGTAGTACAAGAGCCCAATCAGTGCTGCGGTGGCAATTAACACCGCATTCGCCGCCAACTGATTCGAGAGCAACGGATCCGAACGGGAGTAGCCCACTGGCAGAGTAAGAGAAATAAAATACGTCGAGCACCCAATTGACAGGCCGAGAAAAATCAATGGCAATGGCAGCGTGACATATACAAGAAAGTTCAACAAGATGGCCCATCCAAGAACGTCCCTATAAGTAACATGAATATAAACTGATTAATCCCAAGTAATATACAATTTTAATTTAAAAATTTAATCACAGTTTGTTTTCTAGCTTGAAGTTTTCCAAATACCTAAAATGGTAGACAGATTTAAGAATTTTTTTTCGAATATCATGTTGTTTACCTTTGGTTTTTGCTCTTCTAATTATCTCCTAATAAGTATTATTAAAATTATTATTTATACTAACCTTGGGGAGAAGCTAGGTTGAAGAATCACATAGGCAGAAAAATGAAGAACGCTAAGAAGCCACAGTGCTCGAGGCACAATCGTCAGGAGTATCTGATGGAAGCGCTTCAATGCCGGTTGTTCAGATCGTCGTCCAATGTGCAGCAGAGCCGTTAAAGCTAAATACGCAACAAGCATGCAGCAGTTGACCACTACAATGAGGTAAAAAGTACAGAAAGATAAGGTAGGAGCTTAATACACATTTCCTAGTAAAGGCGTGTTTTGATAATACATTTTACCTTGGTATCTTGGCATAGACAATTTATTTATTTAATTTATTAAAATATTATTCTTGAATATTAACTATTCATATATAATGGGAAGATAGCAGGTTTGTTTTCAAAATATAATATAATAATGAGGATACTGTCTGTCCAACATATTTATTCAGGGTATTCCCTTGACGACTGAATGGATTGACAGAATTGCTAAATATATTGGCAACTGAAAACAGCTGTTTCAGCATGTACATACATATTATGTCTGTTATTTATTATTACAGTGGCATATATATATATATGTATGTACTTATTATTTGCGAAATTTTAATTTTATGAAAACCGAACCTTAACATCATCACCCATCATAGTAACGATCGTTCGATCTAGTATAGAAAAATGTACTATGTTATAATATCATTATTATCATTAATATCACTTGAAATCAGTCGGATATATAAATATTCTAATAGATCATTTTCTTTTGTTTGGAATTAGGCTATTTCATTAAATGTATCCTGCATCAATATCACCACCAATATAAGAACAGATTGATGCCTACAAAGTGTTTTAAAGACTGTGGTCAGGCTGTTCTACCATGGCTGTTACGAAGTTCTGATTGTTATCAAAAACAGTTAACTATCATTTAATTTAAAAGGATTATTGAAAAAATCAAAATAATTTAGGTCCTGTACTCGAAATAACAGAGAATTTATCCATATTGATTTTTTAAGTTGACCATACCTTCATAAACTCAGTTTTTAGACAGGATGAAAGCCTTTTGTTGGAATGTACAACAATTTTTTCGTTGTCAATTTTGTATTCTTTATAATTGAACTCTAAAGAACACTGGAAAAAATATTGCCCAAGGGAACTTCAAGTTTTCTGTAAATTCATAGTTTTTAATTTCTAAACTCGTTTGATATCAACGAAAATTTTCCACTTATAATTACATTCATCAAATTATTTTTACCCCTTTCACTATAAACAAATTGTACATGGCACATCCATCCCCAATTATTTTATTTACAGCTATGTATACTCTTTGATGAAGAATATCCACTTACCTCTTGTGGGCACCGCCTGATCCCAGGGTATTGCGATAGTCCATATGTTAAATAGAACGGCAGCAAAGAGGAACCACTTGAGACCGCTTCGTCGCTGCTTAATCGAGTAATTGTGGTAAAGTTCATTGAGCACATGTTGTGGTAGGATGACAACTCCACCGCCGGTTATTCCAACACCGCCGGCAACCACATCGCTATCGTTTTGTCGCCGACGTGCTGGCGGAGTCTTTTGGCGTTGTTTTGATTTGGCCATCGCCTGACCGTTGTCCACATTGCCATCCTTCTCCTCTGGCATGCTGCAAGAAGTTCCTGGGGTTCCTCAGGAATCCGTTTAATTATTCGTTGATCGCCGACCCTCCTCCGGGCTGTCTTTGGTTTATAAATGAAGCAAAACCATTTCCTTGCCTTATTTATTTATAATGTCGGGGTCCTGGAAACTGGGAGACGTCGCAAACTCAAACACAAGGAGCCAGCGCAAGCAGAAAAAAGTAAAAAAAAAATCGCGTTAACGGTAAATTTGAGACTTAACGTCCTGTCCTCCTCCTCCCTTCAGGAAAAAATGTATGGTTGTGTGGAAAGCGAGAGGCAAAGGCGGAAGCGTCCTTGCGCGACAGCCGTAAGCAAGCCTGCACGTGTGGGTGAGTGTAAGTGTGCGGCGCACACTGGCTTGATACTCAAACCCAAATTAAACAAATTTAATTTTTGCATTCTTATCGACATGGAATATATAAAGATGGTGACTGCTAATCTACACAAAAATTTCTAGAAACAAGGTCAAAAGTCTGATTGTCCTTACAAAAAAAGATAAGAACGCCTTAAAAAAGTACTATACTGGACCAAATATGGCAAATTTTTGTATTTTATTTTTTTATTTTAAATAGCTGTTCCACAAATTGAAGACCCATTAAAAAAGAATCCTGATAATCCTTATTTTATAAGTAATTGTTTTTAATCGACTTCCTTTAATATAGATGTTTCTTAAATCAAGATTCTGTACCCTATTCATCTGTTTGGACATTCTTCTGTTGAATGCTAATTAGGGAAAATTGTGAACCATTATTTGTAACCAAATAATAGAGACCCCCGCCCCAGTTATTATGAATAAATTATATAGACTTTCTGCCACATTTGACACCTGCACAGACCACGGTAAATCTCTTCGTTCTCATTCTCTTGCTTTTTCTCTCTAACACACACACACTCTCTTTTCCGTCTTTGTGTCTTCGCTCTCTAGGTGGCATTTTAGTTCACCCTTCCTCGCTTCGCTTCCGCAACTGCTTCCTCGTCCTTTGACTGGGATTTCTTC
The DNA here is from genome assembly GCA_018905715.1 of Drosophila lini. NCBI lineage: Eukaryota > Metazoa > Arthropoda > Insecta > Diptera > Drosophilidae > Drosophila > Drosophila lini. The sequence continues at coordinate 15,853 of JAEIIL010023111.1, forward strand.
ATTGCCGAATATTCGACTGACGATGGACGGTGTAACACAACGCAGAGTAGCTCCCTACTTTTTCCCCCGATAAATCCTTCTTAGAGTATAAATTTAATTGTGTTGGTAAGGTTGAATTGCTCAAGGTTCGTTTTAATGCGTCCTGATTTTGTTTGTATAGCCGCGTGCGGGTGTGGGTACACACATTATTGCACTGCATGCGCGGTTTCGATTTTACTTTGAATCCACAAATCGTTGACAACTCCTTTGACCTGAGATAAATGGCTACTGGTCCTATCCGCTCTCTCTATTATTTTTCGGGGCTTATGATAACCGTTAAGTGTATACAGTCGTCCTTTTTCCGTCTGCTATTATTGCTCAGTTACTCCCTCATTTGTTAAACTTGGAAATTTTAAAACATACTTTTCCTAAAATAGGTTATATTCTTCAATGTGTTCCGTTTTTCCTGCTGAATAGTATTTTTGCTGTCGAACTGACCCGCCGCGCGATTTCTTTCGACTAAACTAAGGCGCCCGATAAACTTGACTGATTGTTAAGTGAAAATTTTCGACAGTCAACAAGCCCCAGCAGCACCAAGGACTTCCGTTATGTCGAACGCTCTCACTCTTTTGAAATGAGAGAGCTTAACGTCTTGGAGAGCTGAAAAGCTCTGTATTGCGCATGTGCGAGAGCGGGTGCTCCACTGATAACGGTACAGCTGGCCAGCTTGATAACGGTAAGGGCATTTAGCCTATGCATAATCACTCAAATATAGCCGCCGCAAGCGCATAAAGTTAATTAGACAGCAACATTAATGGCATTTGAACGGCGAAAAAAGAAGGAGGGGGAGAGGAATAGGTAAGTCGAAGGCTGCAGCTGGCCTTGAGTGGCAATGAAACATGTGCAGCTGCTAAGTGTGGTCTATGTACATACATATGTATGTACGATTGTGTATGTGTGTATGTGCGTGTGCAGATGTATAGCAAATGCACAATTATGCAGAAGACTTGTTGTTTCATTAAACATGCGTATTAATTAACCCTCTAGTCCCCAAGACCGCCTCTAGACGGGTAATGTTAAAAACACCGTTATTATATTATTTTCATTCCTTTTCACTCGATTTTCAGTTTTTTCTAATTCAGGGAAGTCCAAAAATTAAGTTCGTTGCGTTTGGAATACATAATAGAGCTAGCGCAAGCTGTTGTATTCATTTGAAGCTGAAAATTTGAGCAACTCGGACAAAATAATTATTTTGTTAGAAATGCAACATATACATACATATTTTTTTTTAACTGGAAAAATTTAGAACAAAAAAAAAATTGTACTGTGTTGCTGATAGTCTCAAGGACATTTATAATAAACATTTAAACAAAAAAAATGTATTACCTAATTTTTTGTTGGCCTATCTTCCCACATCCGCCTCCATGCGGAGTAAAAGTAAAACTTTCCCTAAAAAAAATCATTCACTTTTGATACATACTGAATCCAAAAATAATTTTTTTCTTGGAAAAAAAATTTGGGCACTAGAGGGTTAATAACTATAAAAACAATACATATTCTTTAATTTAGGGTAACAACGGACATCAAAAATTGAGAAAAATGCACTGACTTCAATCGCATATCCGCATGCTAAGACTAATTAAACATTCAATAGATTATTTTTTACAGAATTTTAATTAAAATGTACATTTACATTTTTTTAAAATAATATTTATATATTTTTACATATGTATGTATATGTATGGGCAAATGTCAAACGCGACCAAGTCTTTATTTACAACATTTATTTTACAAAATTTGAAACCTATTGCTCTTGGTCTGCACAATATTGATGCTAAGATCGATCGTTTTCAAAATAATTACAAAAATGTAAGGCATTCCGCACGCGACCGTACAGAATTCACTTTTTCAAAGAACAAGTTTAAGTGATGAAAGATTTTAATGCAATCAATTTTATGTTGGTTTTTACTTTTTTGGTAAATTAGATAAAGCATTTTATTTATACTCTTCCTTTCTCCGAGTAATGTAAGAAAGCTACAGTCAAAGCAAAAGCTTCTGTTTCAGAAGATGTTAACAATAGGTGTTATACATATGTATGTATGTAGGTGCTATATGAAGTAGGTGTTCGAAAAATGTGAAGCTGAGAATGCAAAACTTTAATTGTAAAGCAGTAAGTAAGTAAGTATAGGTAAATGTAATTAAACTTGATATTAGAGTAGTTTGCTTCCTTTCTTGTTTTTTAGAAACTGCCTACATTTATTTTCATATTTTGGTTTAACAGGAAGATCCGAGACTTTGGCACTATTTATTTTCTTATACATATATTTTACTTATTAAACTTATAGTTCCCATGATATTTAAGTGATTTAGATACATACATACATATATGTACATATGTATTTTTTAATTGTTATACTGGCTTTGATAACCAGAACCGAAAGTAAAGTATTGACGAACATCCTTTTAATTTTATTACTACAGTTCTCTTAAAAGAATATCAATCTTAGAGGACAGCAGCTGCCGGTTTCCTCGTCAACCGTTAAAAATATAGGAAATGCGGTTCATAGGAAGGCAGCTGCTTGTGCATTGCGTTCCATTTTGGTATAAAACTAATCCGGAACGTAGGTCAATTCCATTTACCTGGCTTACCTGAAAAAGGTTTTAGTGGGCTGGAACAGAAATCGGTAGTATACCCGATTTTTCATGATTATCCTAGTAATATGTACATATGCAAGTACAGCTGCGGTCAAAATAATGCCAGTGAAAAACAGTAGGATTAAAAATCATTCACAAATTAAACGACAAGTAACATCCATATGTTATTGATCCATAATCATATTTATAAAGGCTGATTTCTTAGTTTTGACAACACTATTTTAAACAGCTGACGTAGCAAATTGTGACAAAATTTTGTACAATTTTTCAAATAAAGATTTCATGCATTTTTAAATGTAATGTGTTTTTTCTGAACATTTGTAACAATTTATACATTATATCAATATTTTAGTTAGACTGTGCCGGTGTACGTAACTATTGTGCTATTGTGTATATACATACATACATACATATGTATATGTACATACATCCATACTTGGGATCCTTTAGGGACATCCTGCGTATCGGATCACAAAACATCTGTCGTTTTGTTTTATTTCTTTAGAAAAGGAATCTCAGGGCCGGACTTACATATGTATGTATGTACATGTGTATGTATTGTGGCACGTGAGGCTGCCTAATCCTCGGGATTCCTTTGCGGATATGTACTGGTAGCGAACTATTTTCATACTCATCAGGTACAATTTTACCTGGCTTACATTTTCCCGAGCAACCATATAAATGAATATAATTAAAGACTATGCAATTTCTCATTGCCATTAAATAACCTGGCAACTCTTTTAAAAAGATGAGCAACTGAAAAAATATCCATACAAATAGCTCTCCCACTCTCATCTTTACAAAACTTCTCTCTGTTGCTACGGAAGTTCACTATTGTCATCATAGAAAACGTACATAAATATTACCAGAAATGATTTTTTAGACGTAAAATAAAGTCAAACTATTTAAAACGCTTATTTATCTACATATATGTATGTTCCCCTCTTTTAGTTAAATTATTAAGCCGTTTCAGTAGCGGCAGACCAAACCACGAACCACTGTTGCCAGATTCGCTTTTTTCCAGCCAAATCAAACCATTTGCTAGAAATACAGGGGGATGCGGGAATTCTGGCTTTTTATTTTTATTAAAAGATTTTTTCAGATTGTTGTTGAATATCGTAACTTTTAATAATTCTTTTACAGAAATTCTTTAAGAAATGCGTATGGGGATATGTTTGGTTACTTAAAAACGAATTTCAAGAGTTAAAGACTTGGCCATGTAGAGACGACACAGACAAAATGAGAGTTGTGTGCAGTTCCTGCAAATGGAAAAATACCGCTTTGACAAAAATACACAAAACAGGATTCACACAATCCAAAAAATGTTTCAACGTATATGGCTCAGATCAAATTTATACACTATAAAAAAATGTAAAACAAGAATAAGAAAAACTATTCCACTTTCTGTAAACCAGTTTTCTTTTCAAAGCTGTTTTCTTTTTATCGGGTTTCCCGTCAAAAACAGCTTTTTTTCAAGCAAAGGATGGCAACACTGGAGAAGAGAGAGCCGGCAACCACCAACACTAGGCCCGCCGCTTTAAAAGCCGGCCCGACACTCTCCGCTCTCTCATTCGGCGTTTTTCTGTGTGACTGTGTGGACGGACAATCCAAAAATCCAGCAACCCAGCGACTTTCTAGCAAAGCTACTAAAGAATAGGCGGCAGTCTGCACAAATTTATAAAATTTGCCAATTTGTTTATAACTACGTGTTGATCTACTGCGAATCGTGATTTGCAAACACCAGACCTCAAATTTTAACGTGTCTTCGCGCTTCGTTTGAAAGTAAAACCAACAGTAAATCAAAATGGCTGATGTGGCTGAGCAAAAGAAGTGAGTAATTGTATTTGGCTTGTTCTATGGTGGTGTCTGTGTGCCTGTGCGTTTTGTTTAAACAATTTTATAAAGACTTTTAGGCGGCTGCCGATGCCTGAAATTGTAAGAACATCCATTTTTCCCTGTATAGCCCCAACGGTTTGGAAAAATTTTCTTTTTGAATTCTGTGTATACACGCAAATTGCTTGGCGGCACCAATGCAGTTGTCTCGCTCTCGCCAGTGTCTAGCAAGGGTGCGCGCAAAAAACGACGCCGTTGAATTTGGCGCGGCGTCGTAGTACTTTCTCGCTCACTCTCCGGCCGGCAAACCAACGACAACGAGAATTAACTTATGTATGTGTATGTGTTTTTTTTTTTTTTTTTCTGTAGGCGAAGTAATACTTTCTGAGTGTGGAAGCGGAGTGCGCAAAATGTTGAGTCGTGTGTATGAGTGGCATTCAAGTTGCCGCTCTTTTTCTTGTGCTGTTTGATTTCAGCTGTCGTTTTGTCTGTCTGACTGTTTGCTTTAGCATTCGCTTCTTTCCCCCGCCGCTAGTCCATTAATTTTTTCAGTTGCCATCTACACGGTTTTACTCGCTTAAAGCTCTAAGCAAGTTTGGCATGAACTTGGTTGTTTTGTCCTCTCTTTCTTGTTCTTCTAGATATTTTGTCACTGCCTAAAATAATCTCGTTCTTGTCGTCGCCGGTGTTGTATTGCTGGTTATTTTTATCATCTGAGGATGGCGAATAATTCAAGCCAGGGAAAACCAGTTAAATTTCTATCTGTTGTCTTAGGTTGTGTCGCAGTTCTGGGGGTCGAAGCTGCCGCATAGTGGGTGTTTTCTATAGCTGTATGTGTCTGCCTTTTGACCGTTATTTTGCGCTTCGCTTGCGTTGCACACGACTTGAATTGTCCATCTCACTCTCACCAGCAGACTATAGGACGCGGTAGCGTTTACCCGGTTGAACGTGCGTGCGAAAGAGTCGACTATAGGTGTAAAAACCAGTTTCTGTTCTCCGCTCGTTCGCTTTATTTCAAACAATTGGCGATTTTTACTTTTTGCAAGCATCTCATTTATGCTTCCCACTTCTCTCATCCATTTGTATATATGTACATAGCTTATATACTACATATGAAAAAGAGCACGCTGCCAAATGCCGCTCACCTTTTCTTTTTGCGTCGCAGTTTGCACGAGTTGTTGCTCCCATTTAACATTTTACGGCAGCGCTGCCAGCGTCGGCAGATGTTACAATGATGCCTTGTGTTGTTGTAGGGTTACTAAAAAGACGCGGAAGAAGCGTCATGAAAGGGATGGTGAAGGAAGGGAGTGAGAGAAAGCAGGGAGAACGAAGGAAATGAAAATTTTGTAAAATTTATAATTCTTTGAAGTACGTGTTTGTCTATAATATGGAATTTCCGAACGTAAGACACACACAATTTCATAACTTAATGCAACTCTTGTGATCATTTTAATATGGATGTTATTGATCAGAGTCCTTTGTTGCGGATTAATAAACATTTTTTTACTTTTTTAAATTTTGACAAAAAAAAAAAAAAAAAAAATTAATACAACAAAAATAAAAATATATATAAATACTACTTTAAACACATTTTTGCCCTCATTTATAGCGAGACCCCCGTTGTGGAGAAAGTCGTCGCTGAGGAAGTCGATGCTGTGAAGAAGGATTCCGTTGCCGCTGCGGATGCAGCAGCCGAGAAGCCAACCACCACAGAGAACGGTGCCGCTGAAGAGGACAGCAGCGCAGCCAAGGAGAACGGAGCTGTCGACAGCGCACCCGCCGAAGCCGCCGCAGCCGATTCTGTCGATGGTGAGAAGGCGGTCGATGCTACCGCTTCCGCCAAGGAAGAGGAAGGAGAGAAAAAGGAGGAGGCCGCCACCGGCGAGGAGGCCAAGAAGGACAGCAGCGAGGCTGCTGCCGCTGTCGAAAACGGCTCCGAGGAGGCCACCAACGGTGACTCAACAGGTGTGTGATCAAGTATATATATGGGTATATCACCCTCTTCCATCCTTTGCTATAATTGTTTTTATTTCACGCATTGCAGACGCCCCTGCCGCTGAAGCTGTGAAGCGGAAGGTGGATGAGGCCGCCGCAAAAGCCGACGAGGCAGTTGCTACGCCGGAGAAGAAGGCAAAGCTTGACGAGGCCAGCACAAAGGACGAGGTGCAGAACGGGGCCGAGGCCAGCGAAGTGGCTGCCTAAGGGAATCGCGGAAACCGGCTCTCTGCAAGCAGCAGCACACAGTACTCTACATATAAAATACTTACTAACACACGAAAAAACCAACAAAACAAATCACACAAAATAATGGTTAAACCCGTCGCCACCAGCAGCACATACGTACCGCTCACTGACCGTACGGGTGGGGGTGTGCACGTTAGTGGCTGTGCAGGTGGCAAGGCGGGAGCAATTCTTTAATAACAATCCTGCATTGGGAGCGTAGTCTTAAAGTGTACCCAGATTCTCTGTCTCTACTAACAAAAATCAACCAACAAACAAAAAGAAGAAACAACAAAATCCATTATCATTTAAAAAACCTTACTTAAATCTTAAATTTAAAGAAAGTATATATAAAAAGCAAAATATTAAGAGAAAGAAGAGATCAAGCAAAAGTAAGATGGAACCCTCTATGTTTTAAGATTAAAAGTTGTAAACAAAAATCGTCAAATTTAATAATTCTAATAAATACGAAGCGAAAGAGAAAAATTTCAAACAAAAATGCCCAAATAAGCAAAAAACAATAAGAAAGAAAATGAAACCATATGCAT
>JAEIIL010023117.1:0-11777 GCA_018905715.1 Drosophila lini
ATTTTTCTAGGTAGGACCGCATATTATTGTTTGTATAAATAAAAACAAATGCTGAATTGTAGTCTTAGTTAATCAGAATAAATTCGCTATGTCTACTCCTCCATTATAATTATTAATTAGTTCCACCTACCCAGCTGGCGATGATCCCTGGCTGACGCTCTTGCCACCGGCGGCGGTGTGAATGTGGCGCTGCGGGGGCGTGGGCTGGTGGTGGGGCGAGGAGGTGGCCGAGACAATGGGCGTGCCGCTGTTGGAGGAGGAACTGCCTCCACCGTGGGCAGCGGCGGGCACTTTGCGCTTCGGCGACAGCTCCTGGGCATTCTCGCAGACATTCTCCGTGTTGACGACCTGCTCCAGCATGTGTATCTTCAGCATGATTGATGGATTTGATTGAGTGACGTTTGTTTTGATTTTGGTTTCGTATTTTTGGTTTTGAAGTATTTTTTGGTTTTGTGTTTGTTTTGGTTTTTACCCTTTTTATGTTGTGTTTGTTTTTTGGTTTTTCACATGGGTTCACTTCACTTTTTTCATTTTGCTGCTAAAGGGAATGGGAAAATTTAAGTAATGCAATGTGTTTTTCCCTTTCTATCCTTCTCTTTCTCGTTTGGTTGGCTTTTCCTGATTATTAATTAAATTTTGGGGTTGTGGTCACTTGAGCCGCATTTTCCATAATGAATTTTCTTTGGCGTATGTTGGTTTTTTACAACCGTTGTGAAACCGAATTTAATGCTCCCGCCATCAAGGTGGCCAACAGCAATAAAAGAATGGAAATTTAATAAGTTTATGCTGGCCGACTTTATGGTCGTAAAACTCTGTACAAAAATCTTGTCTTCGCCGAAAACAAAGAAAATCACTCAAAGCCAAATAAATGTGGATTCTGGGCGGGGAGGGATGGGGTTTTTCTGAGTGCACATTATTAAAAAGTAATGCCGGAGCTGAAAAGTCTGCCCAGCGAGGCGAGGAAAAGCGCGTGAAAATGCGTGCAAAACGGAGAGGAGACAACAAACAACCCGCATATGCTTTCCGCAATGGCGTGAGGGAGGGAGGGTGAAAGCCCCGGGGGGGAGGAAAGCCACTTGCCAGGCCAGTCACTTAAGCCCCATTCTCTGGCTCCCTTTTTGGGGAACCTTCAATAAACCCTCATAAAGCGGCAAAAGAAAACTTCGTCTCGAACCTGCCCCACTGACAATTGGCTTAGGTCTCTTACCGTGGGTAGCAACAAGGAAAATGTGAAAATTTTCTTGGCCAGGAGGGATAAACACTCCCCCAAAAAAGGTAATGTACTGGCGCACGTGTCCAAGTGCCGCCGAGCTCCCCCGCCAAGAAAAAGCACAGAGATGATTTATGATTTACGGCATTGACTGAAGGCATCTGGCCATCAAAACCCACGGAGTTACTCCTCCGACGATTCCTGGATTTTCCCCTGATTTCCCTCGATTTCCTCCAGTCCCAAGGCCGAGTACATCGCTTAAGTGGTAATGTGCGTACATAACGAGAGCTGTGAATGGTATTATGCCAGGTTATGTGGGTTGTGGGTGGCGTTAAGAGGTTTAGTTAAAGGTAGACAAGCTGAAATTGAAGGGGAAGTGAGCTGGTTATAGCCAAGAGGAGATGAGCTAGGCACTTGCATAAAGCCACTCTGAGACGGTTAACTGTCAGCGGAAATTAACAGAATAAGCTGGGGGAAACCCTATTATTTTTACTATCTCGGAATTATAGGAAAGTTTTCACTTCTGTTTGGTGCAGCAAGTAAAACTTTTGCTGGGACAAAATAAAATCAAAATTAAATTATAAAATCAAGTCCAAACTCAAGCCAATTTTTGAGAATGATTTAGTTTTTAAATAATATTAAATATGTTTAATAAGACACAGACTAAAAGCCACTTAAAACAAACAGTTTACCTAAAGCCTTAATCCCTTTCAGAAACCCCCTTCATTCCCAAAGGAATATTTAATTGCTTGTGTATGGCAATGTTTAATCTTTAGCCCCACATAATTGATTCGATTCAAGCAATATCCGAGCGAAATTACCCCACAGATATGATTACTTCACTTCAGCCCTGATGCGCCTTCAATGCCGGTGACCCAAATTGGCAAATCTCTAAATCTTCTCAGCAACATTTGGCAAATCACTTGCCGAGATGGAGATACATTGCTGGTAATGCAATTACCCAATGTAAAATATAATATACGTTTATATACAATTCCATTCGACTCGAATCGCATTAAGAGCAATCAAAATTTACGCGGCCAGCCATCTCTTTCAGCCTCAACACGCAACTTCCGCCGTTGTGTGTTGCAAATTCGTCATTTCCGCAAAAATACCAACAGGCACTCAGGTGAGAATGATAAAAAAAAATACAACAATAATAATAATAATAATGGCACAACGAAAATCATAATAAACTCAACTCGAAGTGAAATTGAATTACGTGGCATAGAAAACAATTTGCGAGCGCGAGTGCAAAATAATTCTTCGGCTTCTTCGGGGAGCGGGGTGCCGACGTTACTTTGGCTGCATTGCAAAACGCATATAGAATAATTTATTTAAATCAGGCTCAGCAACCGCCCCCAAGTCGGCGACGACAACCTTTTATGGTGTCATGCAAAAAGCGTACAAGAAAAAAAAATAAAAGTAAAATCTATAAAAATTTTATTCACTCATTTGTTGTTGTGGTTGGACAAATTAATGTCAATGAGATTGGAGGGGGGACAAATCTACGGAATCGTGTGGGTTGATGCTTACTGCTGGGCTAATAGTTGATACGAGTTAGGGATGATATGAAATATCGACAGAAATATTACTTGCACTAATGCAGAAAGTATGGTAAAGGTCTGAATAACTTTTTATTAAATATAGGTATTGTAGGCATAGTCACAAAAAGTCTAGAATTATAGAATAAAATTTCAAATGAACCAATTCCCTACGATATACAATCCTAAACTTTATGTTGGAACACCTCTTACAATATTGATAAATAATAAATAAAACCTTCAAGTATTTTACAAATAAATAAGGTATGGACAAATTGATATTTTATCATCACTAAAGAAATATATAAAAATCCACCCAGTGGGTGGCCTTTTTAACAAGGGGAAAATATGGGATAAATAAAGAGAAATAAGGAGGAATTCAAGGCAATGGGAGATGTGTGTCACCAAAACAATGATAATTTTTTTATTGTTCCCTCCTCTCAGTGTCACTTTGTTGCTCACTCAATTTGGCATTTTTATTGATGTGTTGTGATCCGAGTTGCAAATGAAATTGTGCGGATTTCAGTTCGATTTGTTTTTCTGTTTTTCTTCTTCATATTTTGATTGGGTTAATGAAGCCAGAGAAGGAGGAGAGTTGTTTACGCAGATACTTTGAAGATGATATGTTTTTGAAGATGATTTCATGCGAAGTTTATTGAATAACTTCCACACAATTGAAAAATACAAATCACAATTTATAGACGAAAGCGTTTTTCTAAACACACAATTTATTTCTCTTTTTTTTTCAACAATTTAGGCAATTGTGGGTTTCTTTGAAAATGTGTGAGTTGGCTTCTCAGTTTTTGGGATTTCATTTATAAATTTTTTGTTATTTTGTGGGGTGTTTTAAATAACATATTTAAAACTGTATAACTCCTCAACTCATTTGTTTCTTGAAACTACTGTCTCAAGAATCTATCTTATTCTTCTTTCTTGTTATTCTGGCTTAATCTCGTTTCACTTTCGTTATTTTATTATCGCAGTGCAATTAGTCAATGATAAGTATGTCAAGTGGTCGACATGCCCAAACATTCGCTAGCCCCCTTTTTTTAGTACACACAAATATATATTTTCTTAAGCTCCCCCACAATATTATTGCGTCAACGTTTCGCAATCAGAACTCAGTTTGTACTTTATGGTTATAGCTTTGTATCGATACGTCATAAACACAACATTTGAGCCGCGGGGACATTAGGTAAACAATCAATTGAGTCACCAAGTAGAAGAAATTTTGTGATTTTCTTATCGAAAAGTGGGCCGGGCGACCTGTTATCAAACTCTGAATATATGATACGCTATGGGCAAATTTTGTTTGGTTTTTTTTAGAGAATTTTCTAAGCCGCAGGAAACACCCGAAAAGTGACTCCCTAGCAACATCCGGTTGTAGTCCCATTTTTTCACCCACTCCAACATTTTTGGCAAGTTCAAAGTTTGGTTTTCTTCCTTCCGTATGTACAAAGTGTACACTTTGTGTACATTTCCCTATTTTCCTGCTAAGTGGAAGGAATTTTACGCTTTGCCTACAGTGGACTGAAAAATTTGTTGCTTGTTACGCAGTTACACGTGTTCAAATATTTATGCCTTGACAAATTCTGTAAACAAATTTTTCTTCTCTTCTACGGCTTGGTTTCGTTTTTGGGTTTGGTGTTATATTTTTTTTAGCCCGGCCAACAAACATCAGCAGCTGTTGGCAGCAGCAGCAGCACCAGCTCGACTTGCCCCGGTTTTGTGTTTTATTTGTTTTGGGGGCAACAACTTCTGGGAGAGAGGAATTCTAGTTGATTGTGTGACTTCTGTTCCGTTTTTTGTTTCTGGTTTAGTATCGGCTGTGTGCCGGGGTCTATCTTATCTTATCGTCTGCCAATTTGGCTGAATAATCGGTATTTGGATGGGCGCAACCTTGACAACTCCCACCTCAACCTCCTTTTCCCTGTTCAATTGAGGGAGTTACTTTATGTTGTACACGAAAAATGGTCGAGATATTTCTCTTTGTAAGTGAAACCTAATGGGAAACTGATGTAGTTATTTACTAGTTTGAGAGATACGAGGCGACAGCTTAAGCAGATGCTAACATTTTCGATGAACAACTTTGTTTGGGTTCTGGGCAGATACAACCATTTTCTGGAAATTGCCGATTGTCCAATTAAAGTGACTTGACTCTATCATTAAACTATAATTAGCAATGTAAAACTTTAAGAGGGGCCAAGACGTATCTGTACTAAAATCGCATTTCAAAATCGTTTAAATTACACCAACTTCTGTCAAGTTTCATTTCGCTGTCAAGGAAATGCAATTAAAAGTGAGAAACTTTTAAACGATGTTCCCTTGAGGAAACATCCAAGATACGCAATCTCAATTTCCTTTTTAGCATTTTACAGGGCCTTTCCCCTAATTCATATCTTGTTACGTTGATGATATTTTTAGAATATTTCTGCCCACACGACCTTCGACGAATCTTGCTGCCAACTTGCCATAAAGTTTTGATTTACCACCCCTTCACCCTTGACTCCCAGTAAACAAGAATGACTTCAAAGTCGAATTTCAGCCAAGACCTTCGCTGCCAATAATTCTCTAATAAAATTATTAAAGAAACATTAGTTTCATCATCGTTTCGGGAAAATTTCGGGCACTAAACTTGCTTTTTTATTATTTTTTTGGCACAGGTGCAAACAAATCGTAAACAAAGGGGGAAAAATATATATAAAATTCGAAGCACAGGCAATTAAACTAAACACTAAACATAGAAGCAGACACTCCTCAACCACCGACCCCCTGAATTTTCCTTATTCAATACGGATCCCAGCCATTTGGCACTGGGCCATGCATGGGGAAAAGCGTCGGCACACGCCCCATAAATTAAATTCGCGTGTGTTTTCCCTCAAAAAAAAAAAAAAAAAAATATATATAAAAGAAATGGTAGAGATAAAGGGGATCTGAGGCTGAGAAGATAAGAGAGGGGTAAACACAGAATGCATTGGCAAAACTGTAAATTCTGCAGCAGCTTAAAGGGAATACATAAAAACTTGGAATAATGTAACAAATTAAAGATACCTAGTAATGGGTTTTAGGTCATTTAAATATGGTGTATTTTTCACATTCATGAATTATATTAAATAATTTAACCAAATAGTTTTTTTTTTATATTTTAATTTATAGATTACGTACACATTTGTGTGCGTATAACTAATTATTTGGGTATTTAAAAGAAAGTCTCTAACTTGAAGCTCATCATACCCTTATTTTTGAGCGAATTCTGTGCGAATAGGGAATCCAAAATCAATGCAGGCGAATGACACGGGTCTTCCCTTTCACACTCTTCGTCGCGCCGCCTCTTTCTGAGCCAAGCTTTTGTGCTGGCTGCACTTCAACTTGAACCCTCGAGTGAAGGAGGGAAGCGACAGAGGGGGCGATGAAAAGTGAGGGAGATGACAAGACAATTGATGGGGCCAGACAGACGCAGAACGATGAATGGACAGGCAAAGCCGTGCGGTGGTGGAGAATCTGAGAAGCAAGGAAAGGAGAGACTGAGGAGAATCCGAAGCCGATAGCAAGAGATGCGGCCAAAAAGCAGCTGTTTTCTGGGTATTGTCTTTTCCCCCAGCTTTCTGTTATTGTCCGTATTTTCACACCGAGACAAGGCCAATTTGCGTCTCGAGTTCATTTACATTCCGCTTCGCTGAGGTTTACTTTACATCCCAAAAGAAACTCAATGGGCCAGCAGCAGCCGTACTTTGTCCAAATTCAGAAAAGGAAACAAATCTGTCAAAATGCAAACATCCGATTCGAAGCAGCGAGAATATCTCTTCACGAATGCCATGAATATTTGATGAGCTGTCGTTTACCTTTTTGGACCCCTCCTCTCCAAAGGTAAAATAAAACGCGAAATGCTGCAAAAAGTTGCAGCCCCAAAAATGTGCAACAGGCAAAAAAACAAACAAGGTAATATAAAAAAAGGGGTATTCCCAGTGAGCTGAGAATGGGAACAGATTGTCAAAATGACAAGTCGCGCAAGAGGATTAAAAAAGGTAGCCACAGGCATACCCTGAGATATGCAAAAATTATTTAAGGATAATTTATTTAAAAAAGTATATTTTTATTAGTGGGACATCTAAGCTGGTTTTAGTTACTTTTAAATAACTTTATGATACTTTATTTAAACAAATTTTAAAATGTTTTTATAGATGGGTGACTTCTCTAGAAGTGTTTTGCTACTCAAAAAGATGTTTTTATAACAACTGCACTGCAACTATGGTATCATATTACCCAGCTTTTTTGAAAGAGCAACAGGAATTCCAGAAACTGCAGCTGGCAGACCAGTGAAAATAACAACCAAAACAGCAGCCCCCCCCATACACACACACACACACACACTTGCCAATAAATATTTTTGCAAGTTGCAGCGAGACAAAAATCGAGAAAAAATTCAACGAAAATGAAAAGTCAACAGCAGAAAACACGGCAACACACAGCGAACAACTGACTGAAATCATTTCAGGCCAAACCCGTTTCAAAAAGAAATTCACGTGCTCTGCAGATTTTGTCGTTTTTGTTTTTGCTTTGGCCGCTAGCAATGCATATTAACAACAAAGCACTAACAACAACAAGCTTGATAACAGGCAGTAGAAGAAGCAACAGCAGAAGCAACATTGTCGTTTAACGGGACAAGCAAACAGGGGAAAAAATTGAAGGAAAAAATGCGTAAATTTTAATTTGCATTTTTTGCAACACAAAAACCAGAAAAATCCAAAAGAGCAGTAAAGGTTTTTGATCGCCAAAGCAGATGATTCAGAATATAGTTATAAATAAAACAGAGACCTTTCTCCTTTCTTAAGTCTTGTGAGTTGGCACAGCTTTTTAAAAATTTTAAACAGTAAAGTTTGGGAAATATTTAAAGATTTTTTTTAATATGAGCAATTTTTAAGAAAACTGAAATTTGCAATGTTTGGAAAGCTATTTTTTGAAAGCTTTATGTTATAACTTTAAATTTAACTATAATTCTAGAATATTGGCATATAATTCTTAATTCCCTTCTTATTACATGAAATATAAACCTGTTTAGGGTCATGATTTTCAAGTGTTTCAACCTCCCCATAAAAACAAGTGGATTAAAAAAAACCATTTCCACTTGTTGAGGCAACTTTATAACTTCAATCACCTCACATAACTTGCACATAAATCACAAATAAATAAAAGAGACAAAAAGACACAAAAATGTAAGCCGGATCGCGGGGAGATAAAATGGCTATATGCGACCAAAAACAATAGGAACAAAAAATACACGTAATAATCATGCGTGACGCATTTTAATCGAACTCTAAAAAAACAAACAAAAAACGTTCAAAAAACTCAGGAACCGGCAAATAACGAGATGGAGAAAGAGAGAGACACAAACACAACCGCCAAAAACGGCACTTTTTGTGGTTATTTGGTTATTTCTTTTTATAAATATTTCTCATTTGTTGTTTCGTTTTAGTGCTTTGACATTTGTTTGCGGTGATTATGTCTTATTCACTTAATTTTTTTCCATTTGCCATTTAATGGCATTTTCGTAATTGAATTGAGTTTGTTTTTTAATTGCACAAAAAATTGCATTCACACACACATTTAGTTTTCACTTATTTTCAACACTTTCTTCGCTGCTCATTTTTGAATTCTTTGCTCGTTAAATTTCAATTTCCATCGACTATATTTGTTTAAAAAAATTTCACTTTTAGGTACGTGCGTTTATTTATGCGTTCGTTTTTGGGCTGCTTTATTTTTTGTTTTCTTTATTTTTTTCGTTTCTTTCTTTGCTCATTTGACACCTCCGCCACTTTCGCTTCTAATTTTTTTGATAAGGCCAACAAATGCGATTTTGATTTTTGTTGCTGTTTAAAGAAATTACCTCAACACGCACACTAGCCCACAAATTCGTTCAACAATTTTTGTATGGCTTGGTTTTGGTTGTTTGTGATTTCTTTGTTGCCATTTTGCTTCAGATTTTTCGCGGTCTCAAATGAGTTTTTAATTTTTCAACACAGTAATGTTTTGCAGAAATTAATTATAGAAACTTAGAAATTTAAGTTGTTTTTAATTTAAGCAATTCAATTTGCGAAATATGTCTTGATAGATTTATTTTGTTTACGATTTTGATAATAATGCACTTTTTATTAATTTGTATGATTTAATAAATTACCTTAAAACTCTTTTCACATATTCACATATTTTTTTTTGTTTTTTATTTGTCTGGTTTTTATTTAATTTTTATATTAGTATTTTGTTTTGATTTGCTTTTTAAGATTTCCGCTTCTCCTCTCTGGTGCTCTTCTTTCTTTCAACTGTTGCTGCCAATTGGCAACTGCCGTGCGTTTTACCGTTACTTTTCAACTGCCTCGGCGGGGAGGAAGAAGCAGCACCGGAAAACCGAAATATATTCACGATTCCTGGTTCCGATTTCCGATTTTCAGATTTTCCGACGCAGACGCGTGACGACGCACACACACACACTCGGGCACTCGATGGCTCGCACGCCCACACGAGTCGGTTTTCAAAACGAAACTGAAGCAAAAACAGAATAAGCTTGGAGTCTTTCCCCAAACAGACTCAGATTTCAGAGTCCACACGAAATGCGATCCACACACAGGGGCTCTCGCGGCTCTCTGTCGCACGCATTGGAAGAGTTGAGGGTACAAGAGCGGTCATAATAATAGTGGGCAACTTAACCATACCGAATAGTTGGAATTGTTTGATTACGTTATGATTTTCAAATTCATACAACAGGTTTGCCATTAATGTTATTCTGATTGTGATTTTGAGGATTATTTGAAGAATTAATATAGCTTTTATCTATTTTTCAGACCGTCTATTATGCTCTCTTTAAGCCTAATAGTTTAAAATAATAGTAAGGAAACCTACTAAAATTATTTACTAATTTATTTACTATTATAAATTGAATGTCACAATGTGTCAAAAAACTTAATTATTTGGCTAACTTTAATTTGGTTATAAGGACTAATTAATTTAACTGCATACTATTTTATTGAAATTTTAAATTTAAATTACATGATTTCAGAGAGCATGTTAAAATATAATCTATAATATACTAGGAGCTTCCAAGTTGACCGCCACTGTGAATGCATTTTGCAGGAGAAGGTCAGAGAGAGACAGAATAAGCGACATGGAGAGAGTGGGAGGACTGCACTTTGTTGTTGTTTTGTTTTGCTTACTTTTGTTGCTTTCATGGGGGCGAAATTCTTGTTTATTTACATTTATTTACATTCCAAATGCGCGCAGTTTAAGCAAACAGAAGAGGGAGGAGGAGTGCTGCCGAAGAGGGTGCAACGGGTAGAGATGTGGAAACCGAGAGAGAAGCAGCCCGCATTAGCTAAAGTAAACAATTAAAAAAAAACAATGCAATTCAAAAGAGCCGGCGTTGCAGTTGCAAGTTGAATATTTGCATAGGGTACCCCAAAAGTATGCAGAAGGCAACGGATTTAATTCCCACAGAGAGATAACGAAAACAAACCGAACACAGCCGGCATAACGCACAAATACACATATAAACAGAGGCACGAGTCAGAAATTCCATATGTTTTCTTTATTTTTTGGCGCCTGAGAGAGTCAAAACATTTATGCTCCCACAGTACGGCTCTCTCAACCATTGGAATAAAAACATAAACAGTTGCTTTCGTTCACTGAGCGTAAAACTGTGTTTAAATAAATGTAATATCTTTAAAATGTTATAGAAAATAAAAAATACTTATGATAATGATCCTTAACAACAAAACTCTCCCTGACATACGCGGCGTATGAGTAATTTTATTTTTTGGGCTAACATGGCGCATGAAAGAGGATATTAATTGAATGGCAATATATTTCCGATCTATATAGCTTCCTAATACTTTTGTTTTTCCGTGCTAAACATATTCCAAGCTCCACCACGCGCTGTGGATTTCATTTGTGGACTCTGGAACGCCGACTGTTTACTGAGAGCTCCAAGTTGGGGCCCCCCAACATAAGCACACTCTCTCCCAATAAGCATACCATCCACACCTCTCCTATCATTTGGCATCCACAACTTCCCACAACAGCCTTCGGCTTTTGCGGCGGCGTATTGCACTTGTTCGCCTCCCATTAACATCCACATGTTTGTGGTAGCTGTAGACGCTGCTGTTGTTGTTGCTGTTGCGTGATAACGCTGCGCAGCTGATAAGCGTGCAGCAGCAGCAACCGCACGATAAGCGACGCAGCTGCGCGGGGGGCGTTTTGGTAAACAGAAACAAAAACACACAGACAGATAGCCAACTGTTGCATGCCCCACATATTTGGGGTTGCGCTTCAAAAGATACCGCTAGACAATGGCAGCCACTTATTAGATTGTGTGTGTGTTGGGACCCTAGGTAAATATGTAAGTTGGGGAATGCGTGCATATATTTGCATATTAAATAAAAGGTTGGCACCTTACGGTCCCTTTGATTACTATGAAAATTTAATTTCTCATGAGGGATAAGGGATACAAAAATCAGGGAAATAAAGGCTTTAACCTTTAGGGGTGTTTTTTCTTTAGTATTTTTGTTTAAGGTTTAGTTAATTAATTATTGAGTCGGTACAAAATAAATGGTACTATTAATCGGAAAATCGATATAAAACATCCCAAATTTCATCAAGTATAAACACATTCGGAGATATATAAACTCACCTTATTGGTCCTGTCAGCAAATCTATATTCTCGCAGCTCTCCATCTCAAGGCGTTGATATTGCAATTGCCTGGCACTCGAAGTGCTCAATCTACCCCCGGAGTTCACCGAGTTCGATGAATGGCGACGATACTCGGCAAAACTTTCACTCTTTCGAAGACTCGGAATTTTTCCGGAACTATTACGCAAATATTTGATCATCCGGTGGAGGGCCTTGGGCGAATTAGCGGCAGAGGACGAGGACAATGATATTTCACTGCCGCCCACAATTATCGGTTGGCCATGATCGACCAACGTCCTGTAGGAAGTCATATTTTGATTCTGAAAATATTTCAGTATTAATTAAA
>JAEIIL010023120.1:0-15222 GCA_018905715.1 Drosophila lini
ACTACTTCCAATATCTCTAAGATTTCTATAGATTCCCAAATAAATTAAATGATTTAAAATGTTTGTAAATCTATTAGGATTAAAGGGATTCGAAGGCATCCTTATCAGATCCTTATTCTCTTTTCCTAGTCCCGGAAATGTTCCACATCTTATTTGCATGACTGCCAACGGCTCGTCGTGCTTTGTATTCCCCGAAGGCATTAACCATTTAAGCTCCCTGTTAACCCGCATTTGAAGCCAATCTGCTCAATCGAACCAAACATCAGTGGCATAGTTAATTAGGAACCAACATCGTCGTCTTTCACCTGCCGATGCCACTCACCTGCACCGCAATCAAAATTAGCTCTGTGGCTTGCGGCAGTGCACCTTTTCTTCCCACCCCTCCCTGAAGAAAACTGGGGCCAATCCATTCTAGATCGCATAAACAACAATTAAAACGTTACAAATTGCACATACAAACAAGCTTCAAAGGGACGCCCCCCGTCCTATCTTTTCCGTACAATAAGTATTTTCCTTTTTCTGCTCCTGTTCTACCTTCTTTTCTTCAATTATTTCCGATTATTGCCGGGCAAGGAATGGGGAAAAGTGGGGAGTTGAGGTGGATGCTTCAAAATCCATGTTAATTGCTATTTTGCTCCCATTGGCTTTAAAAATCCTTGCAAGGAAACTAACAACCGGGAGGTCAGATTTTCCTGATTTTGCATTCATTCTCTGCCAGGACAATAACAACTCTGAGGGAATATCCTTGTTGTTCCCCTAATATACTTTCCCTTTGCTTTTACTCGTGGGAAAAGGGAAACCGGGCACCGTGGGCAGTGCAAAAGAAGAGAGAGAGTCGGAATAGAGCACGAGGGAACTCCTGATAAGGGAGCAGGATATATATATCTCTATGGAGAGGCAAGAGAAATTACAGTGACGACCCAGTAAAGTAAGTTCGGAAGATAAACTGCAATCGAAGGACGTTGACTGAATGATAAATTACACTTGACAATGGGCACCCCACGTGCGTGTGTGCGGGTGTTTGTCTGAGTCCTGTCCAGGATTCCATTTTTTCTGTGTTTCTTCAGCCCCCGCCTCTGTTGCTTCCTTTCCTTTGCTCGTTTGTCATAAGTTTACTTTTAATATAAAAGTTTCCTCGCTTTGGTAATGTTGAAAAGTGATCATCATGATAATTACACGTCCATAACGATGGGGTGCTATTACAGTGGGACGAAAACGAATGAAATAATAATAATAATTAATAAAAAATTATTAGCAAATTAAATTTGAAATAAATTTTAAATTGATGAATAAGGCGTACAAAACAAACTCCTTAAAGTTGTTTGATTAAAATATTAAAAGATAAACTTGAGCATTTAATAATAAATATTTTTAAATGCTTCAGAAAACTGTAACCACTTATCCTCCACAACATAAGATATTTTACGTATTAAATTTCAACTAACTTATATTAAATTTAATTTATAAATAGATTTCTCGGTGTCAAAAAAAAGTCATAAAAAGTTTCCGCATTCCTTGACACCTCTCCAACTACTGTGGTTCCGGCGAAGATTTATGTGCTCATGTGGTCAGAGATACGAAGAAGCTGCGAAGTCCCCCGCCAGGAATTCGTATTGCTCCCGGTCTGGGGTTTCTTGAGTGCCAGGACCTCGAGTGTGTTTGTCAGCTGGGTTTGCGTCCAGTGGCGGAGGGTGGTTCCACGTGGGTGGGGTAATTATGATGGCTGGCTGCTGTTTTGTGGGCGGCAGCTGCTGTTGCTCCAAAGGAGATGGCAGCGGCAGCCCAGTTTCACTCATTAAGGATATCCGTGCAGGAAAACAATGCCAAGCCCAACACTCGCCCACACCAGCACACAAAAGCCGTTACAGTGTAGCCGCAGAGGAGGGAAACACCCAGCTTTTCACCGCTTTTCCCCAGCATTTTCTCCGGTCCTCCTTCCTCTCCTCACGTAATGCATTTAGTGGCTGCGGTTTTTCAGCTCTCACAGCTCTCGCATTGTTTGCTCTTTGGCCTCGTCTCTCGCCCCCAGACAAAACAATACAAATTTATTTTGCTGCCACGCCCCCACACCCCAAAAGGGGCTGTGGCGGCAGCAGCAGGAGCGGAAGAGATTCTTTTCAGCCAAGGCGATGCGACGGCCCAGAACTTGAGCAGTGCACGGAAGTTCCGGTAGAGCCCGGCTCTTTTCCCCCTTTCTCTCGCAAAACTTTTCAGCCAGAGGAATTATATCAAAAGTTGTGGCGGGCGGGGGAAAAACGGATGCTGGGCCGGGGGGATCAGTCCCAAAGAATGTATACCCAAAAGTGTTAATTCATTTGCCTTGGCATAATTTTATTCATTCGGGTTTTGCTGTTGAATTAAAAGTTTGGCCAGCAACTGGCATAACAAATTATAAGAAAATTGTGCGAGGTAAGTGCTTAAATCCATGGGGAATTATTTATGTTAGCCCAAAAAATAGCCTCGTAAATATGGAGGAGAACCATAGGCAATGGAGGCGAGTTCAAAGTTTTAAAACAGTAAGCAAAGCTTATTTAATGGTTAAACCAAATTTTAAAATTCTTCTAAAGGGACTCCCCGTTTGTACCACACTATTTGTAGACTTGTATTTGTGACATTGGGCGGTCACAATCAAATCAAAAGTTCATCTTAATGCCCGATACTTCAGACAAATGATCAATGAGCAAATCACTTAGCATAACTCGGAGAGGGAAATGCAAAATGTTTTTCCACTCTCCCGCTCCCAGGATGTAACATAGAGAAGAGCTTTTCCAACTTTGAGTGTGATTGATGGCGAGGGAAACGTAATTGAAATGCCGGGGCTCGCTGCACAGAAGGCGGAGGAATCTGAATAGACAGTGACAAAAAGGGAAAGTTTTCACTTGGCTTTTCCCCAGTGCCAAACGGAAGTTTTAGCACCAGGCCAGACGGCGAGCAGACAGTGGCTGTCGCTGTGCATCCACAAGATGCATATCTTCTAGTCTCTGGCTGGGCGGAAAATCATAAATAAAAGGTGGCGAATCCCAGGGAATGCAAATGCGAAATCAATCCCGAGACTTGGCATTAAAAATGCAACAACGTGAAAGCGAAATCCACGCTGAGACAAATCATAAAAACACAAAAGGGCCGAGGACCAGGGCAAATTGCCAGACATAAAATATATCAAGATACGAGCATCTGGGGTTGCTTCTTGGAGCGTCTGGTGAGGCCGCCACTTAACTGCAACAAATCGGCAAATAAGTGGAAAATATTGCAGGCCACAAGATTGCTGCGTCTTATCTCAAACTCCGCACACGGCAATAAGTGGCTCAAAGACAGAGAAACCAATTCCGATGACCTCTTTAAATATTAATACGCGTGCTGTGATTGCACTGGGAATTGTGATTGACTTTTTAGACCTGGCCAACCCCCGTGCATCCTGTCTTCTTGACATTTGAGCTACCCCCCGGTATTCGAGCAGCTAAATGCACAACCCCCGAAGAAGCCGGCAGAGACAGGAAGACGCCACTCGGGCGATGCCGACGGTCCCTGGGGATATTTTTCCCCGCCAGCCAGCCTAAGGAACAAACTTTGCACTTGAGAATGTCTAGAGAGGGCGGGTCACAGTTCGCCCAAAAGGTGGCAAAGTTTTTTCTTAATTTAATAGGGAGGATGGCAGGAGCTTGGGCTAAAGTTGGAGCAGAATCTGACTGAGGAAATTCCCCAATCCATCCAATTAAAATCTTGGCTCATTGCACATGCAATACCCGTCAGTACCTGTTGGCCACGTTCATTCTCATTTGTTCTCGTTCGGTTTTTGTCAATTAGCGCAATCAATTGTGCCACAAAAAACGCGAGTGCAACCAATTAAATACTAATTTATTGAAATCAATGCCAAATTAGTTGCAAATAAATGCTCAATAAAGGGTAATTTACATATGCAGTTGAGGCTTGAGCTGAATACTTAATCGGAAAAAATTAGTTGTTTGATTAATAGTTCTTTCTCTTCTTCCTGTTTTTGAGAGAGAATTAAGATACGGCTGGTTAATTAATCTCCTAACTGAGAACAATACATTTTTATTTTTTGTTAAGTAAGATATCAAACTCTAAATCTCTTTCCAATGCAAATTTTCCTAAAGGAATTCTTGTTATTTTATTTATTTTCCATTTGGCATAAAATAAATACAGCAATAAAGTGCAAGCCCAGCACAATACCTCAAGGTTAAGCTCTCTTAAATTCTTAGTTTTACGATCCGCCCATGGCCATGAAACGAACACAAACATTCCCTTAAATGCAGGATCTTTCGGATTTATTAAGCCTCTTTGCCTGGTTTATATCTACCGGAATGTTTTTGCATATTCCATTAGTCCGAGGGTGGTTCCACTGTGGCAACAAACATCGGCTGACCCCGCCTCCTGACGGAACAGAAGAGGTCCTTCAGTGTTCGGAGGAAAATTACCCATAGACCGTAGCCAGTTTTATGCCCACTTAATAGTTTTGTTTTTGTGTCTAGATAATGGTGCGAGTGTGTGTGTGTGTGTGGGGCAGGCAAATGACTAACCAGAAATGTGAAGATGCCTTCGCTTTATATGCTCCCTGCCAAGTGTCTGGTAATTTATGGGACCGAGCGTCAAATGGCAGACGCGGCGGCTACTTGACAAAACCCCAACTCACTTGCAGTGGGGAAACGAGACAAATACCTCTTGATATAGTATAAATGTGTGCCTCTGTCGTGGTATGTGTTTAGGTTTAAATTATATTAAACTGCCAGCGTGGCATGTGTCCCATTTCAAATGGGGTCCCGGGCCCCAAGTACCTCAAATCTAGAGAGAGAAAGGCAGGAGGATGGGCCAGACCAAGCACAGTCCAGAAATTGTTTTCATTATGTTACCTCAAGCACTCAAAAAAACCAAAGCATATTAATAGTAAAAATGAAAAAAAAAAGACTAATATATATTTCATGGATTTCAATGTGGTAAAATATAACAAATACTTACTTAACTTTTTGTATATTTCGAATAATATTTTGTTGTGAGTATTATCATTTTATCAATAATAATTATATATTTTAAATACGTTCTATTATTAATTGGAATTTTTTCCATATGCCATTTCGGAAATGCTTAAGGATCGCCAGATATTATTACATCAAATCTAAGATTATTGAATTTCATTTAACAGAACACTATATTTTCGATTAAAGACTTAATCCATTAAATCTTTGACTATTTTTTAAGTGTATGCAGGGATACAAAAGGCGGACTGACCAAAACGGACATTTATCATTTCTTCTACTGGGCTTCGGACACTTTGCCTAATCCTGGTCAGAATTTCCATTTAGTGCACTGCAAATGTCAAAAGTTGATGCCAAAAGTTTTCAACACTTTATACCCCCAAACCCCCAAAAGAAATGGTGGAAGATTTACCCAGCGGGGGTCGTCTAATTTAAATTGGTTTGTTTTTGTCTGCTGCCATTGCGCTTTTTTACCCACTCTATGGTCCATGGTGCTGCTGGTCCCCGACAATTACGACTGTCGCCCCTTTGCTTACCTTCCAGTGCGTTTTTTCAGTCGCTTCTCCTGCAAAACTTTTTAACGCTCTGGGGATTTCCAGGGAGCCGATGGGGCAGCAGGAGTGGCGGTTGCCAGCGGTAAATGGTAGCGTTTACTACCTCTCCGTATATGCTGTCGCACATTTCATTTTTGCTACGTCGAGTGAAATTAAAATGCTTGTTTTCACTTTATGCAAATTCTTTCTTAAAAACGACCAGGAAAAAAGGAATGAAATCAAATGAAAAGCCAGAAGGATAGGGCATTGTAGTCGACGTGGGAGTATCCTTTAAAATGGTAAATTGGTTTTCAGATTAACTTATTATATCCCTTTTGTTTTTTTATTTTAAATATTATTAATAATATATTATTATTATTTTATAATAAAAGATTGACTATATGGTAGATCCCTTGGACTAGTGCTACAATCTTTTCCATCTGAAAACTTTGCTAAAGATCAGAATTCAACATTTCCACGCTTGTTTTCCAGCGTGGAGCTCACGGAATTATGACTTGGGAATTTTAAGTGTACTACGCATACACTGGCAAACGCTTATATCACACAAAAAAAAGACAGAAAATAATATTAACCATGAATATTATATGTATTTATGACAAAATATTGCTATGAATGTATAACTGATTATTTTACAAATATTTTTGTACGTTTTAAACAAGAAATGATAATTGTTTTCCATCCGCTACACCACCTTAACCCTATACAGTTCCAGGGTAACCCAGCAAAGACTCGCTGAGTGCCCGAATATGTATTTAAAAAAAATACAAAAAAGAACAACAAAAAATATAAAAGAACGTGGAGCAAATAAAAATGGCGCGTATTTACGTTTGGGAATATGTAAATAAGCGTCCGTTGTATTTATTTTCTTTGGCTTGACGTGGCATCCGGACAAAGGGGGTGCTGCTCGCTGCTGGGGAGAAGGTGTTTGTTTGGTTTGCTCAGCTTTCGTTCGGCTAAGGGGAAGTTTTCGGTACTCGTGGGGCTTACAAGCTATTAAAATGTCGCTGCAAGTACTTAACTGCTTGATGTTGTCAATTTAAATTAAAACCACTGCCGCAAAAGTTACGCAACCAGATGGAGGACAGACTTATAGACAGGACCCCCATGCACCCCAGTAAGGGGGAAGGCGAGACCCTGTCGCAAAAGAGTTTTGGGCCAAATGGATATTGCACAAGGAGAGCATGCGTGGATTAACAATAAAGGTCGCTGGAAGGCTGGATGGGGCGCCGAAACTTTTCTTTACGACTGCACTCTCTCCGGGCGTCTATATGCTAATGGAGGCCGGATGGGCAAACTGGGAAATTAAAAAGTTGCCGGCTAAGGATCTGAAAATGTCTTGTCATTAGGGAAAGTGGCTTATTACGAACACTCGCCAGAAAGGAGTTGGGTGGAAATTCCTAACACTTGACGTAATTGTTTCCGAAAAGTTTCGGGACTCGACTCACACATTTTATAATTGAAAGTTTTCTTTTTGGGCGGCAATACGTTTTATTCAAATTGTTGGCAATAAAGTACTTCCTTGATCATTGTTTGTTAGTCTGGAGAGAAAATTCTATTAAAGAAAAACCATTTAAGTTTCAAATAACATACATAACAATTGGCAATCTATCGGGAAATATAAATATGTTTTTACGCGAACAACAAAGTAAAAAAAATATTTTAAAAAAATCTCCTACCTTAGATTAAATAAATAAGAAAGGCATAAATGCCGATGCAGGGCTCAACTGGAGGCTGTCAACGTCTGTGTGTCTCTTTCTTCTGGGTTGCTCTCTCTTTCGGTGGCGTAATAAGCGATTCGGCTCAAGACATTTTAGTGCACAGACACACATACACGTAATCGCATAAAAGCAGAGCCAGGACGTGCTCTGATTTTGTAAATAATTGCAATGACGATGTCTCCTTTGCCGCGCGATTTTGCTCGTGTCCCGGAAAAACAAGCTCCGGGCGCCGAGTCAAGCCCACGACCACCGAGCGCATGATAATATTAATAATAGTGGTAATAATCATACGCACTGTATGACGAGTACACATCCAGCCATAAAAAGGAACAAAGAAGGCAGCTGAAAATCCAGCCGTCGTCTGACGCCTGCTCCTGTTTAATATGATTAATGCTCCATCCGAACAGACTTGGCAAAATATTTACACGTACTCGCGCAGCAACCAGGCTGCCAAGGGGAAAATTGGAAAGAGGCCGAAGTTTTTCCCTTTCCGCATTGAGCTTAGCGGGTCTTAGACCTGACAATGTGAAAAGTAGTTCTGAAATGCATTTTCAACGACATTTCAAAGGGAATGTTAATGGCGTAATGAAGGGTAAATTAGAAAATGAGAAAACGGGAGAAAAAATAAGTTATCAACAGCTCTACCTATCCTAATAATTCGTATAATAATAAAAAGTATTATTTAGAGGAGTATTAAATTATTACAATCTAAAGTATAACAATAAATTTTCCGTATTATCAATTTTACTAAGGAGAACAACTGCAAAGTTCAATTTTCTAAGTATGGATTCTACCATATATGCTATTCTATGCTTTGCAATTAAATAAATTTTACACTATATATTCTATATGTTCTATATGTTTAATATCTGGTATAACTTTTATACGATTTTAAGCAATTCCATATTATGCCGAGCTACTTAGAATATTGATAGTTTATAATTCAATTATTTTAATACTATGTTTATATTATTGGAAATCGTTGACACATTTTAGTTTTGTAATTGTGCAGATCAAAAATATACAGTTTATTTATGTTATCTCCTATCCCATCTGTAACCACCATAAAAACCAATAGTGCATCTCCCCCAATATCCCAATAGCCTTTTCGTCCAGACAACTTATTCTCCTTTGCTTTAGCAAGCCACCGCAAAGACGTACAAAGTTTACTTTGAATTCAATGAACCAAGCGAAATTTGCCTGACAATTAAACAGCTTGAGATGCCAGAAAAGCCGAAGAAGTAACAGAGGGAAATATTTCATTCATTCCACGGCTGGCAAAGGAAAAGTTTATGCATCAAAGTTAGTTGTGTGGCGCCCCAAACTTGTGCAGCGATTTCTGTAAGCGATGCGATCCACAAAAATTGGATGGAAGGCAAACGAGATGCAAGGGAGTAGAAACCAATTGCGAAGTTTTCAGCAGAAAAATGAGGGAGAACTTTCCAAAGGTAAATCTGTCTCCATCTCGCCCTCTTCTACCATTGTGAATTTATGCCTTTTGGCTGCCAGCTAGTCGGCTGCATAAAAAGAGACACAAAAATAGCAAAGGTAGGAAAATGCAGCAGCGCAGAAATTAAAGAATAATATTTTCTTAGGGCCACCAACGAAATGCAGGCGAGCGTTAACAGAAAAAAGCACAAGATAAACACAAATCGCATGAGTCCCGGGGAGAAGGGGAGGAAAATAGAACAAAAAACTCTTTAAAAACGCATAAATTGTCATTGGATATCGAGGGTGGATTTCAAGACCTTCCACCCACATCTTTAAGTGTTATTCTTTGGCAACTAACCCCTATGAAAGCAGCTGCGGCTGGGGCGGTAATACGATATGTTTACTTAAGAGGAAAATACGGTGGCCCGAAACAGGTAAAAAGCTTTTGTCAATCAAAATGCCAACTGACAGTTGACAGAGTTTTTGTTTTTAAAGCGTGCATAAATAAGCCATAAATGGGATGATCAACAACATTAACAGTGCCGCTCCGACACCGACACGAAAGAGCATTGGATATAAAATAAAGGAATATTTAAAAAACCCGGCTGGGGCATAAATCTGCATGCAAACTAAATGACAACATGCGTGGCACAAACAACAATTGCATCATCAAGTCGTGACGTTTGACAAATGAGCCTTAACCTTCCCCCATTTGGCAGAGTAAAATATTGCAAGTACACACACATGCAGCAGGGTGTGTATTCAAGGTACATCAAATGGGTGTTACAAAAGCAAAAATGCCAACGGAGCAGTCAGCCATCAGCAGTCGCTATCTAGAGATGAGAAAAATGTAATAGTGATCAAGGATTCACAATTTAAAGGGGAATAGATATTAAAATATCTAGAAATAAAATAAACTATAACTGAGTATATTTCCACTTGTACTCATAGTTTTTAACTTGGCAAGAGCGCTTTTGCCAACTTTCTGTGCAGGGCTGTATGCTATATATAAAAATTCAAACTTAACTATATCCCAAACAAATTATTTGTTTGTCAAAAGACAAGTGCATGTTGTTTTTACAGTCTGTTTTGCTTTCCTCAACAACAAACTTTTCCACCGAGATTCTTCAACATTTTCGCACATTTATAGTAGGACGTCACTGAATTCAGACTGGGGAATTTTTTATGAACTATTTGCAACAAAATTGGTTATTTTAAATGTTTTTTCTGCACAATCAAATAGAATTCATAGGTTTAAATCTTTTATTCTCACGCACCCATCTCCAATCAGAATTTTCATTTCAAGAGTCGCCTTTATTCTGAAATGAGACGAGAAGAAGACAACTGCGACCCTCACTCCCGCAGAGTCATAGTCGGAGTCAGCACAAATTTCAGACAGCCTCCGCCATTCTGCAGTCCTCAGTTGCCGTCGCTTTTTATGGCAAATTGTCAGCGCTGTCGTAATTTTTAAGTTAAAAAATTGTTAAAAAATTTTCGTAGCATTCATTACCATGCCAGCAACGCCCGACCACTCACTCCTGTACTCACTCAGCCCGGTTCAGTTCAGTTTGGTTTGGTTCGGTTGAGTCGAGTTGAGTTCACCCCCGTCTGCGATGTCTGCGTGTTGCACAATAATTTATTGCCGCACAATTGCAGCTGCCACACATTCCAATGCACTTGGCGCCCGAGCAGCCACACCGAGTATGGGTTGCGGGCTTCGGATTCCCATCTATGGAGGAATGGGGCTCACTCCTTGTCAGGGCACCCGCGGCGCTTGTAAAAGCAACTCACATTTGGCGTTGATTTCCAGCGGAGGATGCCGGCTTGTCGTGCTGTCATGGCATCGCCATTCCCATCGCCACTGCCTTCGCTATCCCAACTCCAAAGCACATACCCATCCCTGTTACATGGACGTAATGTAATTTTAAATTTATATTCCCGACTAGATTAAGGCACTGCTGGCAGCAAGCAGGGATGCACATAATTCGTATTTCCTAATGAACTCTTTTCGGAGAGATTGGGAAAGATAAACATCGCAAGAGTGTGTGAAAATGAGTAAGGATAAACTGCCTAACCTAGCATAGCATATATTTTAGGAAATTTGTAGCACATTCATAGTAGCGTATATTAATGTCAAATAGTTAGACTTTATAAGTAATAGCAAGCTATTTTTAAAATACAATTATAAACTGAAAGGACATACCTTGGTATAGGCATGATAAATGGCTGAATGTATATCAATGTCAGTGATAAGGCAAATGTAAGTGCCATATTGATTAGCATAAATATTATACCACATTTTATTTATTAGTTAAACATGTCAAATTGATAAATATCATATGGTTTTTGTATCCTTTGCCTTCCCGCTGCTGACCATAATCAAATGCAAATGTAATCGGATATTTTGCAAACATTGTGCACTCATACGTCTCCGACTTGCGACTGCTGCCATTTACTACTCCACAGCCATTAGGGATGTCCTCGATAGGGTGGTCTATTCTGATGGATTGATGGTAAGAGAAAGAGATTGCGGTCTGACAGTGGCTTTTGCGGTCTTGTTGCGCGTCTTTGTCCATTAGAGGAGCTTGCGAAAAGTGTCAATTACAACAGATGTCAGAAACAATCAGCGGCGTAAATAAGTCATAAGACGCACACACACGTGTGACATCGAACCCGGCAAAGTTCAACCCCCCTCCAGTCCCGTTATAGAGAAAACCCCCGTGCGGTAAGGTAATCAATAAGCCTGCTCCCACCGATTTCGTGCGGCTAATTAATGGTTGGAGGATGATGGCAGCACCGGGGAAAAGGTGTCAGATACAAAACAAAGACATCGCGGGTCAAAACTGTTAACAGTTGAATGGGCGAGAATTATGGAAAACTTGGCTTGGTCATTGTGCGTGTTCGAGGCCAATCAATACCCAAATTGTGGTAATCAATTTTAATTAGAGAGACGCAGGCCCGCAACCCTTCAAGCAGCTCACTCAATTCTGTCCAAACCGAGCCGAGTACGAGTGGAGTGAATTGAATGCTCCTGAATCCTGAATCTGAATGTGACTGGACTGCCATTGACGTAGTCAAAGCGCAGCTCATAATCTGAGCATTATGTTCGACAAGCACTGCTATTAAAGAGTCCTGAGCAATTTAATACAATTAAATTGAATGTCTCTAAATAATATTACTTAAAAGAAAGACATAAGACTATAGAAATATGGTTTCATTAATATAAAAATATATTGATCCCTTATTTTATTTTTAAAGTCTGAACTGGCTTCAAAATGTCTTTTAATATATTACTATCAAACTAGAGTTTAAATTTATTTATTGTTAATTTATGACTTTAGTGTTAAAGTTTGAATTTGGCGACCTTTTCACTTAAAATAAGGTTTTTAACAATTATTCATATAATTTCTGGCAGTGCACACTAGCGTTGTGATGAATTTAGGAAAGGGGATTGAGCTGGGATTTTTGCTTATGTCAAAATTCGAACAATGGCCAAGTGGCTGGCCCAAAATTGAGGCTGACAGCCCTCATGGTTGCCTCACCCTCTTCCAAATCGAAACGGATAGACAGCCGGGCGCATACAAGAGGGATCGAGTGGGTGGAGATTTGGGGAAGGAGTGGGGAAGGCTATTGCACGGAAATTGAAGCTGAAACTGCCAGAGGCCAGGGGCTTCAAAATTCCATTATTGAGATTAGACCAATTGTTGCTTTGAATTCAGATGCCTTGAATACATTACGCTTCATGTTCAGATCATACCTCGAACAGCTTAGGCAAGTTTCGGTAATTTCATTTAGGCATATGGAAGCTGCGATCAATGGGTGTAATCCGATTTCTAGAAATAACCTATTAAACTGGAAAAAGACCACTGAAAACCCAAAAATATTTTTTTTTTTAAATCCGCAAATTTAGAAAACTTTTATATTTTTTTAAAATATTTTTAGAGGCAATTAGTGCTATAGAAAAATTTAATTATCTAAACACATTATTTTAAATGACCAATTTAAGATTTCATTCTAATTCATCTTAAAAGTTTTAAGTCAAACCCCTTTATAAGCCATTTTCATACACATTTATATACACATTTTGGCGGAATGTTGAACCTGCCAATGTGGCCAATCTGCTGAGGTCAAAGTTGGCACTGCAAAGTAATTTGAAAAGTACACAACATTGGGCAACTGGAGCAGCTGCTGCTGCCAACTGCTATTAACGGTAAATGACTGGCCTAATTTATGCACCTTGGTCCACACCCACACCAACCCACATAGACACACACATGCGGTATTAGTGAGGGGAATTACAATTGTATCGCAGTCAACATTTCCATTGCCATTTCCATTTTCCGAGGGGGAAAAGGGGGAACGGGAACACGCCGCAATGCCGTAACTTGATGGAATAGCTAAGCCAAAAGCCAGCCGCACAGACAGGACTAGAATTCAACCGAAACTACTGCCCGCAGTACCAGAACCAGAACCAGGACCCCCTTCCATCCGTCATCCATCCGGGAAGGCGGGGGAAATTGCTTTACACAATCGAAACGCACGAAATGACAATATAAATCGAGGGGCGGAACTAATTTTGGCAAAAGACTCGAAATAGGCCGGGCACGACCACAAAAACCAAAATGATGATACTTGAAGGGAGACAAAGTTAAAGAGGAGGAATGCACAAGAAGAATTCAGTATATATCAGTAAAACATATACAAAATCTTTAACTTATTTTACTTTTAGGTATGTGACCACGCTTCAGAGTTCTGTTCTAATCTATGAATTTCCTTAACATTAAATAAGAAACTTTAAATACAAAATAACTAAAAATTCCAGATATATCCCACGTATAAAAAGAATAAGAACTTTCGCTTTTCTACTAACTACGCTAGTACATAGCTTAGCCTAACAGCGCGCATAAACACTCAACTTCTTTATCAAAACTTAACTTAAACCTTACCAAAATATCAAAATACTTTCTTCGAGTGTAAAGGCCAAATGGGGGTGTACGATTTCAGCTGGTGCTACGTCTGAATTGGCCAAAATTAACGCAACGAGTAGAAAACTTCTTGTATACGGAAATTGCGTAACTACGCATTAATGAAGAAAAATTGCAGTACGTGGAACGAGAGGGGTTGGAAAACTAACTCCTCCGCCCAGCACCAACTACTGCTCCCCAGTTGAAAACAGGCAGCAACTAACGGGAAAAACTTTCGGAAATTGGACGACACTTTAGCCATAAAAGGCCTCTGATTTATGCCAATTGAAGCTCGTCCAGGTAAACTGCCTCATAATGAACTGAAACTCCGAAATGAATCCGATGCCGGAGGGTGATTATCGCAGCTTCCACTGTGGCCAGTAGTTGAATGGATGGGAGGTATACGGGATTAGCAGGCCGCTTTGATCATCATCGTCATCTAATCATTTATTATTAGCAGACCTGAAGTCCGGCCCCGGCCATTCTTAATGCTTTTATGGCCGTCATTAAATCCTTGATCAGACAGATGGAGACATCTTCCATTTATAGCCTTGGAGCCGGCTGTTTCTCCAACTATAATCATCGTTTATCATCTGTTGCCTAATTAATTGTAAAGTTTTTCTCTACTTACTTTTGAAATCTTTTGCGCCCATTAATATTGTCACAGATGTCGTAATTGCCGGGACAACGGGGCGAATGATTAATACATCAAAGTTTTTCAGTTGTAACTGCTAAAGAAAGCCGGAACTGGAATTGGAATTGGATGAAGTTTAAGATAATAGTTAGATTCTTTTAATTAAATAATACTATTTTACAAATGATAATTTATAAAATTCAATATGAAGTTTAACGAGAGCCTCAATAATAGAAATAACTTTGAAATTATTTAAAATTGTACCTTTTACCTTATACCATAATTGTAATAGTTTTATTCATTTAATTTTCTTCCCATTTCCATTAGGTTCAATTTGGTAACCTTAAAGCATCCTCAAATACAAACCAAGCTGACTACTCTTCCTTCTTTTACTGGAGTGGGTAACGATTTCATTTATAAAATTAGTTTTAATAATCTTAATAATATCATCACTTGGCAGCGGCCACCAAAGAACGAGGGAGGTTGAGAACAAAGCTGGAACTCCGCCGCTATAAGCCGGCTTTGGTATTTGGCTTTCGGTTTTGGCTTTGGCTTGGCTTTAGCATTTTTGGTCATAGTTCAACGCGTACAAGGAATTTACACAAAGGCGCCAAGGCAACCCTGAGAAGAGGCTCGTCGGCGTCACTGCCCATCCCTGAACCAGGCCGGAGGCTTATGCCCATTGTTTGCACTGTGTTGCCAATGCCAACCATCAGCAGCAACATTATGCAGAAGGCTCCCGGGCTAAGATGTGGCCGCAAGTTTTAAAACTGGGAGGCTGGTGGCCCACTCACATCCCCCATTCTCCTTCCCCCCAACTTTCATTCATCTAACAAATTTCTCTCTCTTTGTTTAAATTTTGCGCGCCGGAAATTTGCTTATCGCCGCTTTTCAGTTGTGGCTGTGAATGCCAGTGGAGACGTAAAAAAG